>JAHBMJ010000661.1:20000-40000 GCA_018398765.1 Chromera velia | reverse complement strand
GACAGAAAAAGAGGGCGCGGAAATGATCGCGACTTTGCCATCTACTCATTCTATGTATATACGTCTTCTATTTTTTATGAATGTTTTCTTGTGTCCCCTTAATTTTGCTGGGTCTGTACATGCACTGAGGGAAACAAAATTTGCCGTCTCCGCAGGGCCGCGCACGGGAGGAGGATGACGGATCGTTTTTGCATGCGAAGAAAAATATTATTCATAATAAAAAATTTAAAAAAGTATATATATAGAGTTGCCGGGGTGGTTGGACCCGGCCCGCATTCCGGTTCCGCGTCTCGATCTACCTTCAAACGCATGGAGCCCTGGCATGCCACCGCATACAAACGGCCCCGGAAAAGAGAATACCGCGAGGCCATACCGAGAATGAACACTGTGGAATAACCGCAACACTGCTCTTCGGGGCTATCTAACTCTTTTGATCAATTTTTGATTTGGATGTATCGAACGGCCTATCTGCATGCATATATGTCTGCATGTGTTCTGTTTGAAAGTAGCGATGCTTCGTATGGGTATGTATTCTCTCTCGCACCAATCAATCACCATTACCCCCAAGAAGCCTTCCTATGACCCTATGGTCTGTCAATTAAACTCCAGGCTTTGGCAGCCTGGCGCCTTCGGCACCAGGGCTTTGACGTTACAAATTGACGATAGAAAGCTCATTCTTTCTAGTATGCAATATCGTCAAGGCTCTGGCGACAGAAAGCTAATTCTTTCTAGTATGGAATATCCCTCCAGTCCATTGTAGCTTAAAAATATTATAATATAATTTAATCTAGTTTAACTTAGTTTTAAAATATTTTAATACTCTCTTATAGTATCTGCTATAATCAACTTAAATATTTAAAATAACAACAACAAAAAAATATTGATTTTAATTAGTTTGAATCTGTCAGTCTTAGTCAGTCTTCATTTAGGAATTCTAGATCCATGGACTCTGCGCGCAGCAGGGCGATAGTCATCGTCATCATCATCAGACTCTGTAGCCCCCCCTCCAGGACCTTCGCTGCCACTATATTCGCTCGTCACCCGGGCAAACAAAGTAGCCTTTGCTTTCGCCTTATTTTTTGCTTTAGCCTTTGCTTTTGCTTTCGTTTTTCGTTTTACTTACGCTTTTTGTCCTCTTGCTTGACGCCTTTCATACCGTCGAACCTCCACCTCCACAGCTTCTTCAATTAATTGGCTAACATCCCCAGTTACAGATTTAGTAGATGAATCAGAAGCTGCAGTAGGAGGTGCACTGGCGTAAACGATTGCGTGCGCTGGTGCACCAACTTTTGACTTGAAGGGATACACATCAACCGCGGGCTTATACTCTGTCGTCAGGGCCCATAATTCTCTGCTTTCATTGAAAACTTCAAAGGCTATAGCCCTTCGAACCTCGCTCAACTCTCCACCTGCGTGAGCAGAAAGACGTCTTGCTTTCAGCTCCTTCTTCATCTCTCTTTTTGTAAGAGCTTGCAGCCCCTGTCTCCGAACGTTTTCTTTTTGTCTGGCTGTCAGCTTTCTTCAAATTTTTAATGTTTGAAAGTAAAGTGAAAGAGGGAAAGAATGAATTTTTATGCCTTCCCCACCTGTATCTCTCTCAAGGCAAGTATATCGACCTTCTTCATTGAACAAGACACGGCAGCCAATGTCACACAGAGGAATCAAAGGGTACGAAGGAGTTCGAAGAAAGTTAGAGAAGAAGACTTCTCCCTCCCCTAAGGTTAAAAAGGATACAACTGCATAGGCATAGTCAATATCCTCCTTTGCAAGTGACTGATATACAAAGTACTTCCCTGTTGATTCATTTGCACAAAACGTGAGTTGTTCAATACGCACAAACATACAAAACGCGGTGGCTTACTGGAAAGAAGGAAGCACTCTATCAGATCTGCCTTCCTCTCTTAGAGGCTCCGCATCAAAAGTGAAACGGACAAGCTAGAAGACCAAGACATTTTTTAGATAGCTTTTGCACTTTTGTACATGCATGTATTAATACGTATAACTGCAAAAGCCACACAAATTAATGCGTATAACTGTAAAAACCACATGCATGTGGGCTTTGGGGTGGCACGGTCAGGCTTTGGTAGGCCTGCGCCTTCGGCACAGTCAGGCTTTGGCATGGCCGCGCCTTCAGTGCGGTCGGGCTTTGGTAGGCCCGCGCCTTTGGCACAGTCAGGCTTTGACAGGCCCGCGCCTTCAGCATGGTTGGGCTTTGGCAGGCCTGCGCCTTCGGCGCGGTCGGGCTTTAGCAGCCGGGCACCTTCGGCACCTGGGCTTTGACGGCCGCTCCGGATCAACCATAGGAAGCCTTCTTGGGGGTAATCACTATGGCAAATACAAGTGTGATAAGAGTACTTCAGAACACATGGGGTCCATACCACAAGAAGTCAACAGTCAGATACTCAAACAAACAGATGACCCTAGAAAGCGAAGCGGGGGGCACTTACCAAACTTTCCCCAGAGCTCACGATGCATGGAACTTTGGTAAAAAAAAAGGCCCCGGAAAGCTCCGCTCCTCATTGGCTCAGAAAAGCGTCAAAAATTAACAACCTACCCTCGTTTGATCTGCTATCACTTTCTGCCACTGCGTCGAAAGTAGGCAGGCGGTTTTAGCATAGTTTTATAGTCAGTACTGCCAAACAATACGTGTCGCACTCTTTCAACATACGTGTCAAGGAAGAAGGAAGAGGGATCGTCTGGTCATTATTCTTTTGAAAAACTTTGAGACGTCGTTGAGTTACCCTCTTTCGGGACCACAAGAAGAGTGCCATCTCCGCCGGCCATCGATGATCAATCTCCATCCCTCTCCTCTCGATTCACTCCAAGACTTTCAACACTGTTAGCTGCACACCAACATCAGGTAAGACGTTGAAGCAATGCACAGCTGTCTGCGACTGTTTGTGTGTCTTCATAGATAATTTCTTGGAAAGTCGTTAAGCGCTTGAGCTGTTCCCGCTCTGTGTTTGCAGCATTGAGTGTCGACTAGGACTGAAGGCGTATATGTAGCTGTCCTTAAATGTCCTGCGTATGCGTGGGGCTGGTATTTCTGTCTGTTTCTTTTCTGCCTCCATCTATTCAGTTTGTTGATGCATGCCCGTCTCCGTCAGGAATTCATGTCTCTTCGTTCAAAAATGCGGACTGCGTCTTCTCCCAGCCTGGATTGGACCAGTCATAATCAATCACGCTCATAATTTTTGCTGAAAAGACTCTTCTCGCTCACTTACTCACTCGCTCACGCGCTCTCTTCCTTAATCCCTTTCTCCATCACTTCATCCTTGCCTTCCTCCCCTGACTTACTGACTTACTCACTTCTTCGCTCATCCACTCACCTCCTCACTCTTTTCTACTGACCCTCCCTACCTGCCTCCTTCCCTGCCTGCTTTCATCCCAGCTTCCTTCGGAATTCCTCCCTCCCTCTGCTCTTTCGCTCACTCGTTCAGTCGCTCACTCACTCATTCACTCACTCAGTCACTTACACACTAACCCGCTTGCTCACTCACACAGACACCAAGCAATATCCACTTACTCAATGCCTCTTTCACTAGCTGACTCGCTTGCTGACAGACTTCCTCGCTCTTTCTTTCTTACTTAATGTCTTTCATTCTTTCTTTCTTTCTTTTTTTTAAATTTTTCTTTCCTCCCTTTTTTTATTCTTTGTGCTTTCGTCCTTCCGTCCTTCTTTCCTCTCTTCTTTGTTTCTGCACTTTCTTTCTTCCCTTCTTCCTGTCTTTGATCCCTGTTTTATTTCTTCATTCTTCCACTTTCCGCCTGCCTCCTCTCTTTCTACATGTTTTTCCACTATTTCTTTTTTCTGTCCTTTCTCCAGTTTTTGTTTGCTTGCTCATTTGCTTGGTACTTGTTTATCTACCTACTTCTTTCCTACTGAGACTTTCTTTCCTTGATTTCTTCTTTCCTCCCTGCTTTATTCCTTCCGGTTCCTAACCTTTCTCCCTCCCTCCTTCCCTTCCTCCTTCCCTCCCTCTATTCGTCTCTTCCATCTTCGTCCTTTCCCCCCTTTCCTCCTTTCTTCCATCCTTCCTTCCTTCCTTCCTTCCTTCTTTCCTTCCTTCCTTCCTTCCTTTCTTCCTTCCTTCCTTCCTTCCTTCCTTCCTTCCTTCCTTCCTTCCTCGGAAGTTCATCCCTCCCTTCCTCTCGATCACCCTCCCTGTCTCCTTACCAGGACCTGCCTCCATCACGCCCCCTCCTTCCTCACCTAGTTCGTTGCTCTTTTATTTGCTTCATGCTTCCTTCCCTGCTTCCTAGCCTTCCTCCCTCATGAGTCATGATCTAGCCCATGATGATGGGTCTCAAACTAGGTCTCAAATTCTATCCCTCTGTCTCTCCTTATTTTGCTCCCACTTTTTTGTAAAGATGTTGCAAAGTGGGGCTTGAAGCGGCACCTACTGTCGTAGCCGGTAGCAGCTTATCGCGCCTTGATTAATTAGCCCTGAAGTCGCATGAAGAACGTTCAATAATCTTCAATTAAGGCTACAAGAAATTCATAAAAAAATTAAGTGAATGATGAGTCAAAAACTCAAAGTTAAATAAACCATCGTTAAAAAAAAAAAATTAAAAAAAATATGATGAAAGAAGGATTATTCGAGATACTGTTTGACCACTGTGATATTTTATATTAAAATAATATTAAAAGAAAATCAATTCTCTTATGAGATGTTTAAATATTTTTTAAGATGCATAGCATAGCATTATGAAAAACCCGTACAGAAGTATTCTTAAATATACAAATTTACAAAAAGCCTATTTAAGCCTCACTAAAGTTTATACTCGTATAAAAAGCAAGTTGTTGATGGCTTTTGTCAAGTGTCAAAATGTTTGGGCGGCTTCTGCCATTATATATCATTAATTCAAATCTGAGTAAATCAGAATGTTCATGGTGCACCTGGGGTGAAACCACCATGACTCTGGAAAACGAAACAGGAGATACTAAATTACGAAACAACTAGACAAAACAATTCTCGCGACCGCGAGCATACTTTTCCGCAGCTTCAACCATGCAGCCATATAGCGTACATCTACTATGTACGAATAGCGTGTGTCAAGCAAATTGTCATTTTTCTTGCTTTCCAGGGCCGTTTGCAAGCTTGCTTGCATCAGATTTAGATGAGCCAGAGCAGCATGTCTGTCTCCTCTCAGAGGCTGTTAACTGCATACTCACACTACTGTAACACAGCCAGGCAGGGAACAATTTTTTTCAGTCATAACTGCAAAGATCTGTGGCTCGGGCTGCTACAGTCCAGTAAGGAACGGGATAGGTAGGCAATGAAAGCAGCTGTGCATGCACAGACTGGTACTGCTCTCCGAGCGATTTTGGACTCTATGCATGCATGTGTATCCCTGCAGGTAGGCAATCCCCCATATGACTCTGAAAAGCCGGGCGGAGCCTCTGTTTGTGTGTTTCGTAGGTTTTTTCCCTGTATGTTCATGCATGCAGAGACAGTGCATCCACACAAACTGTAACCGTTTCTGACTGTTTGACGTTTACGATATTTGAACCTTTCGGACCTCTCTGTGGTAGGAATATGTACGCTAGTGTTCATTGTCGGTATGGCCTGCGCGTTATACAATTCTGATTTCGGCCCCGGAAAGAGCGCGCGGCGTTGCTTGAGGGGCACTTTCTCTTTATCAGAAGACGCGTGATCCAGTACGCGAAATGTTGTATGCGTCCTCCAAGCGACCCTCACAAAAATGTTACACAGAGTACATGCACACACCGCTGACAGTCTTCCTTTCTCAGCATGCATAATTTCTGCGTGTGGTTCAAGGGAGGAGTCTATGTACCCAGGAGTCAGGACTGTACTCTTTGGCTGTAAGTAGAGCAATGAAATTGTGAAATCACTGTTTTATCGCACCACCAAGCGAGAATGGGCACGGCATCGAGCCGCGCCGTGGGGACCACAGCGTTCGGTGGGCCTCGAAACGTAGGGAAAAGTTGGGTGTACAACAAGATTTGTGAGAACACCCTGGACGAGAACACGTTGGATCTGATTGTCAAGAGAGCGGCAGAAGAGGGATTTAGACGGAGGGCTGAACACGACCGGGTCGTTTTCCTGGATGCAGATGCCGTCTCTGCCCTGCCAGGATCACAGACCAGCGGGAGGCTTGAATGCGTCCCCGAAGGTGATGCGCCGGAAAGGACGACAAATAATGACGTCACTGCTGAGCCTGGCGGTGCGCTGGTATCCTTCTCGGTCAGTTCGAAGGGACAGCGGGTTCCCTGTGAAACGAACAGTTCGCGTCTCTGTCTCAGAGTGCAACAGTCAGTGTGTCTCTAGTCAGATCTGGTCACTGCCAGCTGCGTTTTTTCTCTGTTTTAGTTGTCTCTGCCGTCCGTATAGCTTGCATCTGGTGGTGAAAGGGGAGGAATGAGGTTCCGACTTGGCAGAAAGGACAGAACAAGAGGAACTTATTTTTTGTCCCTCACCGTGACACTGTTTTGATGTCTCTTCGTCTGTTTTTTCAATGTGTCTCAGCGCGACAGCTTGCCTGACTGCCATCTGGTTCCCCTTCAAACTTCCTTCCACTTGCTAGATCTCATCTACACGCGGCCCTTCCTCCGCCCTTTCTTTGCCCTTCCCGCAGGTTGAGATTGAGGATTCCAAGAACCTTGAGGACATCCTGAACATGTCCAAGTCGCTCAAAGATTGCGACAATGAATTTGAGGAGAAGAGGCTCCAAAAAAATCTTGAGGACACTCTAAGCAACCCAGCAGTCCGACCCATCTTGGGCGAGAAGACCACCGTCGCGGGTCAGTTTCGCGTGTTACGTTCCCCCCTTTTTCCTCACTTGCAGTGAACCCCTGCGATGCCTTGAAGTGCCGTTTTTCTCTGCTGAGTTTCCCAGCCACCCCTTCGCCTGTTTTGCTGACTCTTGCCAGCTCTTTTTCGAAAGCCTTGGCTTTTTTTTCCCCCTAGTGGTTCGCCCGTCATGAAAAATGCCTCCGAGCTCTCATTCAAAAATCTCTTCCGTCTCTCTACTGTGTGCAGTTTATGCGAAGGTGAAGAGCGGAAAAGAAGCCCTGAACATCCTCGCCCACGCTGCCAGAATCTGGACCGCAGACCCCTGTACAGATCCGGAGGCTCGGCGAAGTCCTGACAAGTACACGGAGTGGGTCAAGGACCACATCTTCAGCCAAGTTCCCCGAGAGGGCCTTCTGTCTATCTTCAATCACGATGCGAAGACCATCAACAAGATCCGCAAGATGTTCCCGTTCATCGTAAAGAAGAAGAGCTTCGTCCTCAATCTTCCCCTGCAGCTGCCCTGCCGCATCACCGACACGCCCGGCGTGACTGACCAGAATCGTCTTCACAGGCAGAGGGCTATCGAAACATTCAAGGTCCGTCATCTTTATCCCTGGCTGTACCGTGTCCTCTGTGCGGATGAGCCTGGGTGAAGCCTCTTCCAAAAGCCGGTCTCTCTCTGCCTGCCCTCCAACACTCTCTTCTTCTCCTTCCCTCTCCGAAGTTAGGTGTTGGGGCAGGAAGTTGGGTGTTGGGGCAGGAAGTTGGGTGTTGGGGCAGGAAGTTGGGCGTTGGGGCAGGAAGCTGGGTGTTGGGGCAGGAAGTTGGGCGTTGGGGCAGGAAGTTGGGTGTTGGGGCAGCTCTCCTTCCTCAAGCTCCCCCATCCCTCTCTCCCCATGCAGGCACTGTTTGTGCATGTGTGTACTGCATGGGCGTTTGCTGTGCAGAATCCTCTCCACTGAAATCCTCCGCTCGATCCTCGTTTCCAGACTTTGCAGCCGCTCTGTAGCAACGAGGTTTCCCTCCGGCTGTCGACTTCTTTTTCTTCCCATTCCATTCCTCCCCGAAAAATGTAGCCCGCCTTGGTCGCGGTGTATCTGATTTTTCCCAGTCTCCCATGCACCTGACCCTTCTGCCTGCCCATGCATCTTGTTCTATTGCAGAGCGCTGAGGCTGCATTGTCGCTGCACCGTCAGACGGGAGATGATGTGTCCAGGCACCTGAAGATCTACGGCCTCCTGGACGAGAAGGGCACCCGCAGAACCGCAACGATGATCCACAGCGAGATCTACCCATCGGCAAGGCTCAACTCGTTCGATCGCGTGGATGCGAACAACGCTCTGGAATTCTTTGCGCAGATCCGGTCAGTCAGTCAGTTAGGCAGACGGGTGGGTGGCCCCCCTCCTTTTTTAACGGCAGAAAGATGACACTCAGTCTGGCTTGGGGTGTGTAAGCAATGGAATTTGTGTGCGCTGCCCCACAGTGTGAGCGAAACGTTGCATATTTCCGGCCTCGTCACGAGAGTCTAGCTTTTGAAGAGTTCTGCGGGATGAAAGAAATGGATTTTGCTGCTCCTTTGCTGCTTGCAGTGAGAACGTAGAATTCTGGGAATTGAAGGAGGAGGAGAAGGACCAGTTCTTCCACGGCCTCAACAGGGCGTTCAGAGTGCAGGCTCAGGAGACGGGAGTGGACTTGGATTCGGAGGCAACGGAGTATTCAGAGGATGAAGAAGCACAAGACGAAGCAGTCGGGCCGCATCCCCCTAGACGGTCATCCTCTGCCTCTTCCTTTCTCTCGCGCGTGGAGCTGGAGAACCTCGTTCCATTCAGATCCCTGTCATTGGATGCCGGTTTTCAGCTGCTCAAAAATCGGCGGATCGTCCTCACTGAGCTGGCGAGGGTCTCAGGGTCTGAGGCTACAGCAGAGGTGGAATTTGCGAAGGTTTGTCAGGATCAATAGCTTGCACAGTGGTGCCCGTGCCCAGTTTTCTCACGAACATCCCCCCATGAGACTAAAACGCGTTGCTTAGAATTGTGGAGGTATTCCAAGTCACACCTTGCCGTTGCCTTTTCTGCTTCCTACCCAAGGTTTGTGCCTTCATTGTTTCCTGTAATGACTTGGTCAATTCCCGCCTCCGCCGTCGGCTTCTCTCTGTGTGTCTTTCAAAGGCTGCCAAAAAATGGAAGGGCTCGCCGGGGAACAACGCTGTTGCTATTTTTGTTTTGCTCATGGTCTTCTCATCCCACTGCTCCAAAACCCTTTTTTGGGTGTCTTCTGTTTGTGCAGGTGCTGGAGAAATCCGGGACTTCAGCTCTTTTTGCCCTCCTTTGCTGCGCCACCCTCAAGGGCATCGGTGCACTTGCTGAAGGAGATTTGACGGAGGCCCAAGGGCGGGAGCGAGAGCTGCTCTCGATCGAGGAGATGGAAGACGCGTCTTCTCTTGCCGACGGCGTCGACGACGAGCGGAACGTCGCCCGTCTAACGAAGCTGCGAGAGCTTCTTGAGCCCTCCTCCCAGAAGACCCTCCTCCAGGGGAACACGGATATGATTGCGTACAAGCAAGCGTGTCAGGACAGGGTGGCCAAGGTGGTCAAGCACGACCTGAAGGGAGTTCTTGAGGATGTTTCCGCACGGAACACCATGACGAAGTGTGTCAACGAAGCGACAGGCGAGTTCCGCAACCATGGCACCTTCAACAAGGCCATCGACGCTATCATCAAGCACCGAGGTCCCTTCAGGAAGCAGGACTTCAGTGCCATGTACGACCAGTTGGGCCCTATCTTCCCCGCCCTCAAAAAGTGCCTCGTGGAGGGCGACTCCTCCCTGTCCAAATGTCCCGACAAGCACTGCCGACCTTTCCTCGAGTGAGTGAAGCCAGAAGGCTGAGATGGTTTCATTCGGCTGTATTTTTTCTCGCAGTCACCCTGGTCTGTCTCTGTCCACACTTTACCATTTTCATAGGAAATCCTGTGATCGAGTCACACACCTGGAGGTCGATTTTTGTTCCACGCATTGCTCAAAAGTTACAGTCACTTTTTCCCGCAAGGCTTCCCTCTTGCCGCGCATCCATGCTGCTAAAAGGAGAGATGTGCCCCTCCCCGCCTTTCCAGCTTCTTGCCAAGCACCCTTGCTGCCAAACGAAGAGACGCCCCCCTTCCCTGCTTCCTTGCTTCCTTCCTTCCTTCCCTTCCTTCCTTCCTTCCTTCCTTCCTTCCTTCCGTGCTTTGCATGCGTGAACAGGCAGGAAATCACAGAGGAGGTGCACAAGAAGATTCGCTCCAGAGATGCCATGGTAAAGGACGCGAGAGACAAGGCAGTCACTGTGATTCTGAACACTGTTGACAGCACCCCGCATGCGCAAACCCGAGCTCAGTCTAGATCAGCAGGGGAGAATGGGGGACGCCTCTCTGAGAGGATCGACTTGGGGATCTTTGATGAGCACATCTGCCCAGAGTCAGTCGTGTTCCATTGCTGCGGCGCTCCTCGTTTGGCATCCCTTTTCTTCCTTTCTTCGCTTCAATTTATCTTCTCGTCTTTTCTTTCCATCGGTTGTGATTCTCTCAGCCATTCTCATCCGGCCCTCATTGAATCCCTCCATCTCTGGTTTCTTGTCTCGCTTTCATCCTGGCCTCTTGCGGACACTTTTGTCTTCGTCGGTCATTTGAGCTTCCTGTGCACATGCCATTGTCCGTCAACGAATCGGATGCATGCCCCTGAAGCTGGGCTTCTCTGACGAGCTCATGGACAGAGTTCTGAAGAAGATGCTCAAGCCTCTCTCTCAGGGGAAGAAGAAAGATCTCCAGCACAAGCGTGTGGAGGAGTTCCTCACAAACCTCGAGCCGAACCTCGAAGACGAGATCATGAAAGAGCTCCCCACTTTCCTCAAGCACTTGGCAGAGCAGAAGAAGACCTTGCACGTCGCACAGGTCCGTCTGGGCACTACTGACGACGTCAAGAGCAACCAGAGCCGCAGCGCGGAAGGCCTCTGGAAACGCTACGATCGGGATGAGCATCGGGCTTTGAAGAAGGCAGGAGGAATCGCAAATCAGACCCTGTTCCCAGGCATTCGAATCAACGAAGGAAAGTGCTCTTGGGTCATTGAGAAGCTGATCAACGTGCTCGGGGACGATGTGGCAAGATCCGTGAAGGGGGCGGACCCCTCGACCCCGGTCAGCAGGGAGGGGGGGGCACTCTGTGGTGGGAGAATTCGCTTGCGGAGATTTTCTTCCTCCTTAAAGTTTCTCATCTCATTTCTGTTTTCTTAAACCGACCCGTCACATTCAGCCTGCGTCAACATTATGAGCAAAACAGTTTTTGAACATGTTTCGATCAATTGCAGGTGGGTAAAGCTCTGCAGCAGCTTCAAGAGCAGCATGAGAAGAGAGGAGAGACGACCAAAAAATCGGTGCAGAGGTTGCTGGCAGAGGACATGGCCAGTGTCCGGAGCCTGAGTTCGAACATGCCCTGTCTCGAGGCCCTCGTCTCCAAACTCCTTGTGAAGGGACAGCCCCTGACCCTGTCGACCTTTCTCAAGGCTCTCAGATCCTGGCAGCCAGCGGAGCACGAGCACTCTGGTGCGTCAGCATCATGCGTGACTGGCATCTGGTTTGCATGGGGTGTGCATCTCTCTTGGGGGTTCATGCGAGATCAGGAGGGAGAGAAGGATAAGGAAGCACACATCCGACATCCGAAATCCTTCGTTTCCTTCCTCTGCTTTTCGGAGTCTCCTGGCGTTTGCATCTCGATCCGCTTTGCATCTGCTGTGCGTCACCGCTTCCTTTCCCTCTGCCCATTGTCTGCTGCTGCAGGACCTGACCTGCCCGTCAGGCCCCGGAACATTCCGCAAACACCGGGGAGGAACCACTCAGGCATCATCGCAGTAGTGCAGCTCCTCTTTGGAATTCGCGGCGTCTCAGACGAAGTCCGAAGACTGTCTGCAGGCCAGACCACCGGGCTGCACTTTCACCTCCGCAGGCTGCTCGACTACCTGGAAGGCGCAGAGATGATCGACGCCGAGGTCGATCAGACCCTTGAGAGTATTCTCATTGCGGTGCAACCAACGCTTTCCTTCCGGAACTTGAACCAGGCGGACGCTGCACACCTTCTTGAGGTCATCCTCTCTCTTCTGGTCAGTGTGAAAAGTTTCAAATCGGACAGTCACTGTGAACAAAGCGTGAAACGTCTTACATATGGGGACTCGCTTGCTCCTTAGCTCCTTGTCATGCGTGCAAGAAGGAAAGCGACGAAGGCCTGCCAGGAATGCACGACAGCCATACAAGAATGACATAGTGAGAGGGGAGACTGCACACTGTGACCGCCTCAAATTTTCTTTCGAGCTCCAGTGTACAAGAGCAAGGACGACATACTTCAGAAAGAAGTGCTTTGTGAACGCCGAGCTCGGTAAAGTTTTTCATGTGAATCCTCTCTTCGTGCAAATTGTTTATGGATGCATGTTGGTTGTATGCAGGGACCCGAGGTGCTCGAGAAGGTTCAAGGAAAAAGCATCGGACTCTTTTCCGGACTAGGGTACAAGGGAGAGATGAAATCAATCCTGCAGCCCTGGGGCACTTGGTTCCTCACCTGCAGCCCTGGGGCACTTTGTTCCTCACCTGCAGCCCTGGGGCACTTTGTTCCTCACCTGCAGCCCTGGGGCACTTGGTTCCTCACCTGCAGCCAGTGGGCGACTGTGCAGGGAGAGCGCCCCTCCCGAATCTCTGACGGCGAACCTCTGGATAAATTACGACGATCCAAAAGGTGCAGTGTCATGATGGACCGTCTCCGGCTTGGAGAGGCCCTTGTTTGTCACGTTGCTCGATTTCGGGGCAGCCGAGGGCACAAGTCCACGGCGCCAGCGCCGATTCCGGAACACGAGACACTTTTTGAGCTGTACGACCTTCGACTGCAGAGCGCCATTGTACACAACGGTTGGTCAAGATTGAGATTTGTCTCGTGCTGTGCATAGTCTGGCTGGCTCGATCAAATCACACTTTCGCATATGGGTCCTCAAAGCACGAGGCCACCCACTGAAATTGGATTCTACTTTGTCTAATGAGGGAATTCAGTACAAGTTACGGGCTACCAGTGTTACTGTATTTTCCTGCCAGCACTGCGAAACAAAGTTCCTTTAACCGTACGTGTGCTCTTTTGCAGGACCGTCTCCCACGGATTGCGAGTACCGAGTTATCCGCCGGGAGGAGGGGCAGTGGGCCGGTTGGTGGGAGGTCGATCCGGACGGAGCGCATCCTCTTGCGGACGGTGTCGCGTCCCTTTAGAGATTGAACAGCGGGATGGACTCTGTATACCTGATGGTGTACAAAGTCGAAGAGCTGGGGAGCGCTTTTGTGACGGATGCACTGAACGACGTGAGAGCAAGCCAGTCGTTTCCCTCTGGGAGGGCCCCGCAGTCCTCTGGTGGAACGGGAGCTGCAGGGAGGGGAACTCGCGTGAAACTGCCAATCGGCATTGCCAGAGAGCCAGGGGTGATGTCTTGCTCCTGTCACGTGACTGTGCAAGGGCTCGTGAGCGTGGCGGCATTCCCAAGGTGCCTGCAGAACCTGCTCAAGTCCCACACACGGGACTCCAACCGACGCAGGTACCGGCTTGCGTCTGTTCTCTGTGAGGTCTGCGGCCAGCTCGGAGGCAAGAGAAGGGGACAGGTGAGCGTCTTCAAATTGATTGACGCTGTTTGGGGACTCTGGAATTTCCAGCAGAGAGAGGGATGGAGGACAACGGATCAGAGGGGCGTGGACGAGTTCGTCTCTGACATCCTGTCATCTCTGGTCAGTCGATCCCTTCAGTGAGTTTGCTGCAGCCACAAAAATGAAGGAATGCAGTACTTCAATGGCTTAAGAGCTTGAAGTCGTTTTTTTTTTGTTTTTTTGCCCTTCCAAGCCTTCCAATCAGATACATGCATGCAGCCTCTTTCTGCAAGCATCGAGATGTCTATATATCTTCTACTGATGCGGCTTTGAAGAACAACTGCAGTCTAGGGATAGCGGGGCAAGCCAATAGACAATTGCTTCGGAGGTCTTTTTTGCTTCTTTAAAAATCTGTCTGCCTGTCGATCTCCCTCTTGGATGCAGTTTGTCTCCAGACAGTTCAACGTGCCGTCGACAGGGCGTGAGGAAGGGACGTTAATGGCGAGGGCCTTCTATCAAGAAAGTTTGAAGACCCAAAAGCGCTACGACGTCCTGCTCATCCACGTCAGACCTGGACAGTCTCTCACTGGGTCCCTTGAGCAGCTGGGGGGAGTCGACGGGGGGGACTGCCCTAGCAAGAAGCTCACATGCCTGTCGACAGTGATATTTGAGATCCCTCGATCTAGCCATCCAAGGATCGTCGAGGTGGAGGGGGAGGCGGGAAGAGACCACCATGGTTCTTTTGACCCCACCCCCGTCAACATCCCCCCAGACATGATGCTGAAGTTCGGCGAGAAGATGTTGCGGATTAGTGCGATTGCCGAGCATGATGGTGAGCCGGGTGGTTGAGTTTGTCTGACTCCCGTATCTGGAACGTGTCGTGTCCAGACTGCCTGTTAACTTTTTGCTGAGCTCTGAAAAGATTCGTGAAGTATGATGGGAGGTAGTCTCTTTGCAAGGGGTGTCGTTGTCGTTTTATTTTCCTTCTGAAATGTCTCTCTCTAGCTCTCAGCGTGACTCTGCTAACTTTGCCAGGTAGCTCAGTCAATCATGGAGTGTCCCTGTATGCAGGTCGAGACACTGGGATCCGCACAGGGCACCACACAGCCCTTTGCGAGCGAGGGAGGGCTTTTTACGAATTTGACGATGCAACAGTCGTCCCCTGCCCCGGGGGCTTCCCATCCCACAGCCGGCTCATCGAAGCCAGTAAAAAGGCTTGTCAGATTTTCTGCAGTGTCGTGGAGTCCGACGCCAACCAACCTCCTACAGCTGCTGCACAGCCTCATGTTTCTGTCCCGGCAGAGACCTCCTCCGAGATGGAAATCGAAGAAGACCCTGCAGTACAAAGTGCCCTGATGCAGAGCTTTGCCGAGGCACAGGCAGGAGGCCATCCTCACCCTCACAGTGCAGTCAATCCCGTCAACCTGGGACGTCCCAACCCACCAGCCGCAGCAGCAGCAGCCAGTCCCTCTCCCCTAGCCCCCCCCACACAACTGTCAGGAGACCTGGATGAGGAGACTTCCAATGCCGAGTCGGGTGGTCACTTCCCGGACCCTGCGTGGAGAGGCTTGCCGAAGGGTGGATACCCTCACGACGCTGACTGGCAATCTCGTCTGAGTGCTGCCAAACAGGAAGACGCCTCCACTCTGCTGCCGAGGGATAAACGCCCTCTCAAGAAGGAAGAGTCACAAGAGAGAGATGGTGAGAAGCTCCCAAAGGTGCGAAAGGTTGGGGAGGGGGAGGAGAATGAGGAAGATGATGAGCAGTGTGGCGGGGAAGTGGTGGGGGGGGCGAATGAAACGGGTGCGTCTGCGGAGATCTCTGTGGCAGGGCAGAGGGTGGCGGATCATGGGCAGGACCTCCAAGCCGAGGACCTCGTGCTTGCTGCGGCATCTGCTGCGAGCGTCGACAACCCTACCTCGGAGTATGGGCTGTCTCCGTATCCTGAGGTGTCTCTGTCTCCCTGGAGTCCCGATGAGCGTGTGCCTCTCTCTCCTAACGCCCTCTTTTCATTCTCAGTCCCGCCCCCCCCTTTCCCCTCTGGAGCGAATGGACTCTCGCGACCTCGAAGAGTTCCAGGCAGCTGGAACTGGTTATTAAATCCTGACCTCGCTGGCTCCAACACCTCCGCATTGATTCTCCGCGAACACAGTCAGCAGAATCCAACGCAACTCCACAGAGAGAGCGCTTCATCTCATCTCCTCGCCTCTTCTGGAAGTGCCGTTGTGGGTTCAGGTAGCACTGGCAGTGCCACCCCATCTCGAGGCATGGGAATGGAAGATTCTGGCGCGCACAAAGTCACTAGAGGGGGACCAATGTAACACTTCCTTCATTGGTGAGAACGCCTGTAGAGGGGGGGGATGGGGGGGGGGTGCATGCTCCACTGAAGAATGCAGCTGCATTCCGTGGTGAGGGAGTTACGCAAAACGAATGAGGGTGGGAAAGGGCAGGAAGGGCGCAAGTCTTGGGGCGATTTGTGACAGGAGAAAAAAGAAGTCACAGAGAGAGGGAGCTAGATGTCGTCGGGGAACAAATCCGAAACGAAAGAGGGAAGCCCGACCATGAATCTGAAACAGGCGTCCCGTTCCTTTTTTGCTTTCGTCCTACGGCAGTCGAAATCTCCCATCTCTTCTGTAGTCGTTCTCTCTTGTTCTCGAGCACAAAGACAGCACGTGATAGCAAATGAATGGAAAAGTTCTTCTGGTAGTTAGTTTTGTACGGGGAAGGGGGGCAGGGGCGGGGGGAAAAGACGTATGTAGAGAGAAGGGGTTTTCGAAACCGAAAGCAAAAGTACATGTGTGCATCTATGCTTGATTGTGTCTGACTCTGCCTGTTTAACTGTCTTTCCTCCGTCTTCTTCGCTTTTTCGTGCGTCGCGGCAACAGAGAAAAGAGACCGTACAGTCTGTCTCTCAGTCTACCAGCCCTGTAGAGCATGTAAGACCGTTCCATGTGGTTGGTGGAGTTTGCCAGCTTACAATAGACGGAAGCTGAAGGAGGATGGGAGAGTCGGAGGCTGACGGAGAGCAAAAGGGAAAAAACAAAACGGAAAGGGAGCATCCGTGTCTTCTTCGTTGTATTTTGAGTGTCCAAATCTGTAGCCTTTTGGTTTCACCTCCTCTGCTGGTAATTTTCTCTTCCTGTGTTTTTATAATGAAGAGAGGGGGATTGGTATCGTCTTCTTACTTCCTTCTCCTACTGGTTGAGTCCTTTTCATATATGCAAATCAATTGCTCGTGATCTTTGCGAGTGTGTCCCGTGTACGTGCCTCAATGATTTGGTGCCTTCACGCCCTGGTCTTTCTCCTTTCGTTTTCCAGCAGTCGTGCACGCGCTCATCTGCTGAGAAATTTTCTCTCTCTATGTTTTCCTGCGCGCTTTTCTGAAGCGTGCTCTCTCTCTCTTTCTCTTTCTCTTTCTCTCTCTCTCTCTCTCTCTCTCTCTCTCTGTGTGTGTGTGTGTATGTGCGCGCGCGTGTGTGTGTGTGTGTGTATGTATGTGTGTATGCATGTATAGGTGTCTCTCTCCAGAGAAAAAAGAAACAAGTGGTGGGACTGGAGAAAGAGGAAACATTTGCATCACAATACCTTTGGCCCTGAGTTTCTTCACTCTGTAGGCGTCGTTCCTGTCTGTGTCGCGCGCTGTGTTGACTTGTGGTTTTCAAGTTGAATAAGAGGAAATAAAACTGTTCGATCTGACTGTATTTCAGGCCCTGTTCGCTGCAAACTTCCGCGTGATCCGGCCTTCGGGGGCGCGTGTCAGCCAGATTCGCGCGTCGCCTTCTCTTCTTCCACCGTCTGTCAATCGTTGTATGAGTGGCCGTCTTTTTCTTTAGTCTTTGATTCTTTCATTCTTTTTGTCTGTTGTCTGCATGAAGAGAAGGAGTGAAGAAAAAAGAAACGCACAGTCTGTCAATGACCAATTGAAGAAGTACGTGTTGCGCAACACTTGTCTGTCTCTTCTTCCTTTCTGTCTCCTTTGGTGCCTGTCAGACTGACTTCTTTTGCCACAGATCCCCGGTGTGTATAATGATCGGGGAAGGCCGAGCCCCAGCTCCAGCAAGCTCTTTGTGTTCTTTCCTCCTGCCTGCCCGTATGCCTGTCTCAGACTGGGTGTGTCTATCGACGCCTGTCACATCGCGTGCTGTTTCTGACAACGGAAAAGGATAAAAGAAATGCGAAAGTAGCAGACGCGAGGACACGTTCTTTCTCCCTCGATCTTCTCTCCTGAGATTGTGGCCTTGATGGCCGCTTCGGTCCCATCACCGTGTGTCAAAGAAAAAGAGGTGAGTCAAAAAGAAGGGAAGCGCCTCCTTCGAGGAGTCTAGGCTTATGCTACCTGCATCCTCACATCATCCCCGCAGTGCAGCACCCTTCTGGAGAGATTGATCCGACATGCATGTGCCGTTTCCGTCTTTTGCTTTTACCATCATTCTCTTCTCTTCTCCTCTCTTTGGAAAGTTGAAGATTCGGTACATCCGCCTGCAGACAGAAAAGAACACTTCCACCCATGAATTTTTGCTTCTTCGTTCCGTTGTCTCAGCTCACCTAGCCGTCTTCGTGTTTTGCGTATGTTTGTTGCAAGGTGCAAGCAGTTTTACCGTTCCTCCAGCTCACCCTGTTCCCTTCTCTGTCTCTCGGACTTGGATTCACCCCCGCTCCAACTGGGGCGCAGGAGGCCAAGATGTGGCCACGTCTCTCCTGTTTGCCTTCCCACCCCCGTCTGTTCCTTCCAAGTCTGTCCACACAGAAAAGAGAAAGCATGTCTGCTCGGTTCGGTGCACCGGTCTATGCCTATCTACGTCTTTTCTGCATATTTCTGCACTAAGGGATCCGTACACATCCGTATTCTCTTTACTGCATGTTTTAACGTCTTTTTCTCGATTTAAGCAACTCTCAGTCTTTTTGAATGTAGACATAGGAATATTAAAATGTACTGTTCCAAAAAGAATAGCAGATCAAGAAAGAATTCGAAAAAACTTGTTCTTTTTTAGTACAGTTTGTGAGCCCGTATATGAGCCATTTTTTGTACATCATGATGTTAAATCACGTGACATGTTTATCAACTCCTACATATGTAAGTTGTTATTTCTCTCTGGTACTCTCTACAGACTGTTATGTTAAACCAAACTTAAGTAAGTCTAGAAGTAAGTAAGTGGGTACTAATGATTACTAGTGATTAGATTCATTAGAAATAAATTGACTAGTAAATTATAACTACAGTCAATATGATTAGATCAAATTAAACTAAATTTGGTGTGATTAGGATTTATGTTCCGGGTTTGTTCCGAGGTCCACTGCCCGGGGACGGCTTGCACAACATAGCTAAACATAGCATAAAAAAAGCAGAAGACTACAGAATCATACTATTGAATAAATTGTAAGTCAATTTCCGGAAAAACTAAGAACACACATATTATAGAACGCTATACTTTACTATAGTTATGCGTTATTGTGCGTGACCTGATTTTCTATTTTTTCAAAATTTATTTGGGATTTTCCGTTCTCTTCCCATCTGCCGTATAAGTTTTTTAAAAGAAGATGTTGCACTTTTAGCCGCAAGTCGCACTTGGGTGGAAGAGCCGAAATTGTTCACTTGTCACTGCCACACCTAACATTTTTGTGTGATAGTTTATAGTTTGGTTGGGGTGTGCCTGTGCGCCGGGTTTTTTTGTGATAGTTTATAGTTTGGTTGGGGTGCGCCGTTTCGCCGGGTACACCAAACATGGCCAGCCCCCCCACTAGTGATAATCCGCTCTGCATGCCATGCAGACTTACTTCCGCGCGCGCAAGGCGCGCGAGCTGACTTGCATGTTCTGTGCATGACGTTCATGTGACGTTCTGTACACTTCCGCAATACTTCCACAACAGGCGATCGACAGTTTAAGATAGTTTAAGCACGGTCGGAAAGACGAATCGATTTCGGATTTCAGGAAGTTTCGGATACCAGCACAGCGGCGGAGGGTGGTTGGTGAGATGTAGACGGAACTTGCGGTCAAAGAGAACTTTTTTTGGCCCGTACGCTGAGATTCCAGTTCCGTCTCCGTGTTTTGCTTATTGAATCCCACTTCAGTCGTGAACGGTCGACCCCCAGCTGTATCTGACGCATTTGACTTCAGAGAAAGCCACTTGAGTGTACTGACAGGCGATCTCTCTTGGTGGTTATTATCGGTTCCGAAAGCGGAACAAAGTGGCATCTGTTGTTCCAGGTTCACCGCTCAGTGTTCCGAGGAGAAAGGAGCACTTCAAACACAGTGCACCAATTCTCTCGTGTGAGGAATCAGCGAGTTGTTGTTTCAATTTCTCCCACGCTGAAGGTGGGATGGGTGCAGAGGGGAAGTAGCTGATTGTGTTCATTACACTTCATTGCGTTGGGCAGAAGAGATGGGGGGATTTCGTATCATTTCCGTAGCCACGCACGAGGAGCGAATGTTTCACATCTTCAAAGAGTCCTGTGAGAAGAACGGCGTTGACCTTCATCTCTTGGGATTTGGAAAAAAATGGGGGGGCTTCTCGTGGCGATTCGGCCTCGTCCTTGAGCACCTGCAGACGTGCGAGGACGACGAACTGGTTTTGGTCACAGACGCTTTCGACACTGTCGTGTTGA
>JAHBMJ010000661.1:0-17500 GCA_018398765.1 Chromera velia | reverse complement strand
TATATTTCTAGAAATGATATAAAAAATCTGTTTTATAGTTCTTTTTCTATCATTACAACATCTTCTTACACAAAGTTTCAGCTTCTAACTCCTGAGTCCTTACCAATTATGAGAACGAGTTTTTTACGGAAAAGCGCCGGTCTCCTATGTGATGAGGTATCAAGGGTCAGAGAGAAGAGGCGCGGCGCGCGCAGCATCATACCAGTCTAAATCGATCCGCGCACGCCATCAAGCGCCGTTGAGGCGTCGTCAGCAATACATGCACGAAGCGTTGCATGGGGGAAATTGTAATATACACGTGAACATGCATACAGAGAATGCAGAACTGAAAGAGACTGAATGCGAGTGGACAGAAAAGCAAAGAGCATGTTATGTACGGGATATACAGACAAATGTATTACATGAAATACGACAGATACAGACAAAGCAGACGTGCACGTGAGCGATCGATCGACCGATCGACCGAGAATTATAAATACAGATAGAGAGAGTGTATCGAGGTCCGGACTAGAGAGATCTGTGAACTTGAGACCATTCCCGGAAGACTAGACTTACGAGTATATGTACAAGCATGGATCTCTGAGCTTAGGTGAGTTAGGGATTCATCATAACATAGATATAGGAGTATATTAAATAGATATATAGATATATTTTTAAAATTGAAAATATAATATAAAAATATATCTAATTCTAATCCTAATATACAGATCACGCCTAGTACGTATTAATATATGATACAAAAAGAATGTGTGGTATATAATCTTTTTTAGCAAAACCTCATGTGAAACACCAGAATTCATGTGTACTGCCAACCCTATAAACCTAGCAGTATAAAGGCTGCAACCAAATGGTGTATGTCGGCTCCTCCTCTGTTTGATCAAATCAGACTCTGTTCACGTTATACTAGTCAGAATCTCTTGTTGATCATTGAGAACCCCACCACCAGCCCCCCCATCACCACCAGCAGTCACATCTGGCAGTACTCTTCGGCTTTCATGGTCTGAGCTTTCAGTTAGAATTAAAATAGAATTAAAGCCCGGTAGCCAAGCTCTTGATTCCCGCGATCTTCTTCCTACCACGCCTGCTGAAGGACCGCTCGGGGCGTTGCCTGCTACTGTCTGGTCTGTATTCCTCCCTGCTGTCTGAGACTGGCCACCAGTCCTCTAGTCCATTGATGAGTCACCACCAAAGCGTTCAAAAATTCTTGTAAAACACGATGCCGTTCGATCAGAATGACTCCTTCTGTAACGAACGAAATCAGTGCAAGAGCTGCAAGAGCGATGGTCAAAATCGATGCCCATTTAGGAGCCTGGGGACTCAGCTCACCGGCAACTAACACTGTAAGCGTTATGAAGATCGCCAACCCCACAAGGGCTGCAACCACGCAAATGCCGATTCTGAATGGTGTCGGCTCCTCCTCTACTTTCTCTGTACTGAACCATGTGCACGGACGCACATGAATGCAGATGGAATCCGGCCAGCCAAGCGGATCGAATTTCGGAGCGAAACAATTCGACCAGCCATTGGCAAGCGGAACGACGGGATCGACCTTCAGCCACGCACGCACGTAAAAGACCATGCACCGAACACCCGGAGGACCAACAGCCAGCGGCTTAAACAAAAAAAAAACTCCAACTTTTTATGTGCCGAACAACCTGGAGGACTAAGAGCAAGCCATTCAATCATACACAGCTCTCGGCACTTCACTCTGGAGATACCAAACGTATGCATGCTGGAGAAATTTTTGTTCCGGCAAAGAACAAAAAGGGAAAGACCGGAGACACCCTCATGGCACGTCAGTCTACAGTATGCTAGAGAAATTTTCATTCAGCCTGCCGGCAGACACCTCCCGCCTGACTTCCGCGACCATCCATGATGTACCGACCCAACCGGACTCGCACGCGTACTTCAATCTGGTAGGCACGCACGCACGATTACGGAAAGCGCTGCCACACAGGTAGTTGGCGGTCACGCACGGACGTACAGATGCATGCGGGAAAAGGAAGTCGACTGATAGAGATGGCGGTGGCTATGAGTTCTTTCCCAACGTGTATCGACTGAGCGGTGCAAGGCGGGAAAGAAGCGGGGGCAGACACTCCGATCAATAGACCACGCAAACCCGAGAACAGACCTTTCGATGCACGCACACACGCACTTCTCTCACAGCTCGCATGCACGCTGCCTGGCGGTTCCGTCCCACCACCACACAGCCAACCACACAGCACGCGCACGTCAATTTAAAGAGATGGAGGTGCCGAATGTATGATGGAAAATTTTTTGTTCGGTCGACGAGAAAAAGAAGGGGGGAAGAATCCCGCAGACACTGCGCTCAGGCGTCTCACACAGCCAGCCACTCACACACACAACACTCGTGCACTTCCATCTGGCGCTGTCGAACGCATGCTAGAGAAACCGAAAAAGGCTCGCAGACACTCAAAGCTCTACAGACCACGCAAAACCAAGAACAGACCTCTTGACGTAAGCGCACACGCACTTCTCTCATAGCATGCATGTTCAGGCTGCCTGACGGGTCCATCTATGCACCGACCACCGAACAGCCGGACCACAGTCACACACAGCACGAATGGAGAAGTCGAATGTATCATGGAGAATTTCTACTTCAAACCAGGTAGAACTCATAGCTTGAGAGCCTTTCAGTTTGACTTCACGCACGGTGTTTCCGCGGCCATATATATAGCGCGCACTTGATTGTGGAGATGTAGTCCTAGCTAGACGACACACGCCACTTCAATCCAAAGGAATGGAGATCTTGAATGGAGAAATTTTCGTTCGGCCGCAGTCGATCTTCAGGCACACATGCACGTGAACGAGCACCACACACACACAAAGATCCAATCCAACCAGCCAGACGGACGCAATCGACCTTCAGCCACCCAGACACACACGAAGATCCAGTTCGACAAGCCAGGTGTCGGAAGAGAGAAACCACAGACGAAATCGACCTTTAGCCATGCACGCACGTGAACGAGCACCGAAGATCCAGCCCGACCAGCCAAGCGGATCGAATGTCGGAAGAGAGAAACCATGGACGTAATCGACCTTCAGCCATGCATGCAAGTGAACGAGCACCAGACACACGCGAAGATCCAATCCGACCAGCCAAACGGATCGAATGTCGGAACGACGCAGTCAACCCTGAGTCACACATGTGAACGAGCACCAGACACACACGCTTATGCACCAAACACCCGGAGGTCTCGGACCAACAGCCATTCGATCACACACAGCTCACGTCAAGCTAAAGAAATGGAGATCTCGCACGTATCATAGAGAAATTTTCGTTCGGCCGCAGTCGATCTTTAGGCACACCAGACACAATCCGACTACCCAGACGGACGCAATCGACCTTCAGCCACCCAGACACACGCAAAGATCTAATCTGAGCAGCCAAGCGGAACGACGCAATCAACCAGAAAAGGCCCGCAGACACTGCAATCTCAAAAGACCACGCAATCCCAACCCAGACCTCTTGACGCAGGCACATACGCACTCTCTCTCTCGCGACACTCATACATACTGCTTGACAGTTCCATCCACCACCGCACACCCGGACCACAGTCACACACAGTACGCGCATGTCAACTTAAAGAGATGGAGATGCCGAGTGTATGACGGAGATTTTTTTGTTCGGGCGAGGTCGCGACGGAAAAAGAAAAAAGACGCACGTGCCAGACTGTCGGGGAAGCCATGCAGGTCGAGCCAGACGAGTCACACGCAGCTCGGGAGAAAACCAGAGAACCAAGGTCTCTGACGGACGACCGCTGACCTTGTGAGGCCTCGGCGCTCTCCCCGTCGCGATGGTCACCGATCTCTGCAGGGCAGGTGGACTTCTCGCACTTGCCGTCGATCAGGCGCTTCTCTGCATCGGAAAGCCCGTGCTGGTCAGACGCTATACCCTTGCCGATTAGATCCAGTATTAGGCGTTTATTCTGCACGTAAGCAACAAGGTATGATAACCACAGGATAAACAGAAAGTACTTGCCTTCAAGGATTCGCAGCATTGCAGGAGTCGCTGGTTGTCCGGCGAGCACCCACTGCAGAGAGTTACAGTGGAATGAGCTGCTTTGAGGAAGAGGAAACAGCAAAACAAAATCATCAACCAAAAAGGTGATCGACAAGGTAGCCTTCTGTTTCTATAAAAACGAGACATGTTGCTTTCTTACGAAGCATCTGATTTTTCCCTGTACGTCCATAGTATACGCAAACACTAAAAGCCTGCGTGCTGACAACACTCATGCAAGAAACGCTCAAACTTGATCAGTCTGCTGTTTTGAGACTCACCGCTTAGGCCTTGTCCTACTTTGCATTCAGCTCCTGCCGCGTGAAGGAGCACGTCTGCGAACTGTTCCCATTGTACGCGTGGGCCAGTCGATTCCGTGACTTGTTCGAGAGAGCCCATTCTGCACCACGCACACAGTGTCAGTCAGCGACACGCAATCGAAAAGGGAGGGAAGGCTGAAACGGCCGTACAGGGAGGCAGGGAAAAGGAAGCCCGAGAGACAAGCAGAGGAGGTAAAGAGCCGGAAAGTAGCCAACAAAACGCGACGGATCGATCGGACTGCTGACGTAAACGGAGGTCTGGAGTTTTTCGACTGTATGCCGACCGACGAATAGAGAACGGACCTGCAGCAACGCCTGTGTTCGAACCCTTCTTGAGTGGCTTGCCTCCTCGCACACCGTCGCGGAAGTGCTACACAGAGGAGAAAGAAGCACAGCGTGCAACGCAATAGCGCAGGACCCGGCGGAGACAAGGGGTAGAAGCCGCCGACTCACCGCGTTCTGGAACTCCAACGCCAGGTTCGCGTCACAGCCATCACGCCCACCCAGACGCTGCGCGAGACCTGCAAGCAGGAAAAACGAGAGACGGAATGCAGTCAGAAAGAGTCTCGACACGCCGGCGGAAATGAAGCGCGTACGCGGAAGACGCAAAGGATATCCGCTGTCCGACGTACCTGGTCTCAGGGCCTGTGCATGGCCTGCAGGCTCGACTCCTCTCCAACACCCCCCGGCATCCCCGGAATGCCTTTGGCCCCGGGCCGGACCGTCACCTTCAGGAGGGCTGTGAGACATCGGTCCCTTGGGGTTTCCGAGGACTGTGGGCGCACGGAAGGGCACGGAGACAGTTAAAAAGCATGAGCATACAGAGACAGCGAGAAGAATGCAAACGGACGGAGAGGGGTAGGGCGAAAACAAGCGGACACTTGGAGAAGAAAAAGCACAGAAGAGCGGGTCCGGACACAAGAGGACCAGACTGAGCTGCGCGATTTAACTTGGAAAAAACGAAGAAAAGCGGGACCCGACACGCAAGCCCGATACGAGAGAACCAGACTGAGCTGTGCGGTTCGAAGCTAAAGAGCCTTGCTGTATTTCCCTTAGTCATTTTTTGTTTTCCATCGCGGGTCTGCTCGGCAAGACTGCCAAAGCTAAAGGGCCTTGGCGTACGGCATGTCCTTTTTTGTGCGTCAATTCTGCCAGACTGCGAAAGATAAAGAGCCTTGGTGTACTCTGCGTCTTCTTTCGCGTATTCGATCGATCATACTGAAAAAAACGAACTAAAAAACGAACCTGCCGATGTATCATCTTCTTGTTGGAGAGAGACCCGCACTCCCTTACACTCCGATTTTCCTTCTCAGAGGTGTGACTGCAAGCTGCCTGCAACAACCGTGCACACAAACGGAGCACAGATAGGAAGAAGAATCTCTGCGAGCTCTGATACCTCGTGGAAGCATCGAGAAAAGCGGGCCCCGGTCCGTAGAAATACCAAGTAATTAATCCGATGACAGACCTGTTGAGGTCCCGTCGACGCGTTGTATCTCCGCTCTTACCCTGGCCCACCCCTCTCCCGCTCCACACTCCTCTCCCGCTCTACACTGCGCTCTTGCTTTCCACCCCTCTCCCGCTCTACAGTGCACTCCTGCTCTATACCCCTCTCCCGCTCTACACCCCAGTCGCGTTCCACGCCTCGCTCCTGCTCCACACCTCGGTCCTGCTTTACACCCTACTTCTTCAGCATTGCTCGATCCTATTGGGAGTCTCGCACCTGCACATAGAAAACAACAGGAGCCACTTGTGTGAGCTTGTCAGACAGAGCAAAAGACAGCTTCTGGTCCGACCTCGGAAAAAAAAAAAAAGCGGGGCTGCGGAATCTCTGGAAGCAGGGAGTAAAGGCATCTGAACAGCATAGCCGTAATGCAAAAGGTCTGATGAGCAGGCATAAAAGGCTGGACGGGCATTG
Organism: Chromera velia; assembly: GCA_018398765.1. Taxonomy (NCBI): domain Eukaryota; family Chromeraceae; genus Chromera; species Chromera velia. The sequence continues at coordinate 11,244 of JAHBMJ010000661.1, read as the reverse complement.
CCTGTGGACAGGTGTGCGGGGGCCCGAAAACAGCAGCGTACTGGACAGACGGATATGGACGGATACGAGCCCCCGATACAGATGAGCAGAACAAAAAGCTGCAGGGTGCTGACCCTCTTTTTCTTTAAGCTCGGAAACCTTGTCTTGCTTCCATTCTGAGAATGGTACGGGTCCTGCGGGCAGAAAAGGGCGTGGAGTCAAAAGGAGTCCATGAGGGTTAAACGGGTAGGGAGCGGGGGTCTAGAAACATTCTGAGAGGAATGCCCTCGAATGGGAGCCCGTCGTAGGGGTGAGAAGACCGATGAAGAGATGTAAAAGACGAACGGTTCGAGCGACTGACATAGACAGAGTACCCATATGGTGCATCAAGAAATTGGTGCTGACCCTCCCTTTCCTTCAGCTCCGACGCCTCGCTTTGTCTCCACTCAGAACACGGAACGGACCCTGCGGGCAGAAAAGTCAGACAAGAGTGGATGGGTCTGAAAAGGGCGGGCAGTCAAAAAGCCAGTCCATGCGGGCAAAAGGGCGGGGAGCAAGGATCTTGAAGGAACGCATTGGTCCGTCGGAAGGCGATAGAGAGACGGAAAGGATGGACGATCCGAGCGACCGACACAGGCGGGCAGAGATATGGTACTATTTTGAAGCTGCGGGGTGCTGACCTTCCCTTTCCTTCAGCTCCGACGCTTCGCCTTGCTTCCACTCAGAGCACGGTATGGATCCTGCAAGCCGAAAAGCCAGAAAAGATGACTGGATGGATCTGTTCTGCATCACGAGCATACACGGTGGTGGCCGCAGCATATCTGTTGGGGGAGGCTGGAAAGGGTCTGCATGCGTGAAAGATCCGTGCGGCAAAATGGGTCCAATTGCCTGTAGAGTCAGCTAAATGACTCGGGCTGGCAGCTAGGTTCTATTAGAGGTTCCAGTCTGGGTGGGATCGATTCCACCTCTGCTTGAAGCTCTACTTTGACTCTTGACGAGCTCGGTCGTGAGTTTTCCTCTTCTTCCCATTGATCAAAGTCTAGGAGCCGAAGCTGTTTATCAAGCAGCTGAACATCCTTTCGGTTTTTGTGGTGGTATTTGACTAGTAGTCGGTCGCTATCGGTCGCCTGTCCCTTGAAAGTTAACTGCAGGGATCCATTGAGGGTTTTCGTTACCTAATGGATAGTCCTTCCACTGGACTTTGTACTTATTATACCTTTCATCAAAATCTAGGATCTCTTCAACCTCCCACTCCGAGTCCGCTTCTAGGTTCGTTTCTATGCTAGCTTCAAACTCCTCTGGGTTGACTGATACTTCCTTGGCTCCTAAGCACTGGCGGAGCAGATCGGCATCCTCCGAAGCCGGTGCTTAGTAGTCAAAGCCGGCCATCCACCAAATTTTCTGAACGTTCATCATTTTAACCTGTTCGCTCGCTCGGTTCTGCTGTAGTTTACGGGCTGCTTGATTGGTTTTTTTTAGTTTTTTTTTCATGTGGCCGGAGACTCACAGAGGATGGGATTCTATGTTCTTCTTCAAACGAGGCTGATGCTTCGGATGGAAGGGCTACTTCCACCGCGGAGTCTAAAATATAATTCGGCGCTAGGCGTATCATACAAAAAAAAAAAGTAAACCAGAATTGGCTTAAATTATAATTTCTTTTTTTTTTTTTGTGCAACACCTAAACAACACTTGTGTAACACTAAAACAGCACTTATATGCAACACTTAAACAACAGTTGTTTGTCACCTAACATCGTGGGGCAAAAAAAAAAAAAACTAAGCGAGGACGGGCTTAAATTATTTTTTTTTTCTGTGATGGGCCTAGTTCATATGTCATTTAATGCTAATAATTACAAAAATCCCCTAGAAAATCCTTAGTAAAATCCAATAATTTAATTTAGTAATGATTATTGGTTTCATTTTTTTTTTAAAAAAGTTGTAACTGCCAACTGGGGATGCATGCATAGTTATCGTGTCGATATTAGAAAATAATGGAAAAAATATTGTATATATGAAAATATAAATTATATCTCAATAAATGATTCAAATACGATAAGAAGATTGCATGATAAACATTCTAATAAGATCTAATAAGCATTGTCCTGAGCAATCCACATGCATATCGATAGAAATTATAGAATTGATTACCAATTATTCTTCACTAAATTTTTTATTACTTAGGGCAGAACATATCAATCAATCCCCAATGATTCCTCATTCACTTTCAAAAACGAATCTTTAAATGATTACCTATACCAGTTTAAGGACTACTTAGGATCCCAGTATACTCTCATGGAACTTATTATCTAGCTTATGATGGAACTCATTGAATCAAAAGGGATACACCTCAAGATCCGATTGGTTGAATGCATTGGATCAGTCTCAAGAAAAACTTGTACTACCCTTGATCCAGTAGAAGTAGTGACTAGAAGCTTGTCACTTCTGAATTGCGTGCATTGATCCCAGCCTCATCAGAGAAAATAGTCTGGCGCTGGCTTCTTCGCTGGCACTCCCCGAACTTCCTGCAGAAAGTCACATAGACAGAGAGAGAGAGAGAGAGAGAGTCATACCAAACGACAGAGCTGCTGAAGAGAGGATGCAAATGGGAGGACGATCGTGCCAAGTCCGTTTCGCGGCAAACATGTCTTCTTTTCACCCAATGGTTTGCGTGAAAAGATCATTCAATGGAAGGTAGAGCTGGTATTCGGAGATGGACACAGCAAAAGCATTGATTGCTCCACTTGATCCCGGAAAAAGCTTCTCAACGGCTCCACCGATCCACCCATCCATCCATTCTGGTCTGGACCCTCCGTCGATTGCATTGACGCACGCAGCACTCTCACACTTCGATCTGCCTTGTGAAAACAGAGAGAGAGGAAGCGAGCGTCCGTTTGAGAGGCGCACTCTCTTTCTTCTGTGATCTGTTCCTTGCCTTTCCTTCTTGAGCTGGCATCTGCTGCCTCTTATACTTTCTTTATTGGTGAAGACAGTTGGGCACATTGATGGTGTGAGTGCTTTTCTTTCGCCGCCACGGTCTGTCTGAGAGGAGAGGAAGAATGTGATGACTGACCGCCGGGGCCGCATCGAAAGTTTTGAATTGTTGATTTAAGTGCTCGTCAAACTCCAAAACGGCTGCGATGTTTCCACACCTGCAGACCAGGCGAGCAGTGTTGATTCCCTCATTTACGCATACAGACACGCGCTCTGTCATTGATTCGTTAATTTGCCCCCTCGATCCGCCCTGTGTGTTCTCCCGCGAAGATATGTACAGATTGAAGAATCCGACTCAGACAGAGAAAGAGAAAGCAAAGCGGCCAGGCCAAAAAGGACACCAGAGAGGAAGGGAAGCACACCAACTGAATCGAAAAAAAAAAGAAACACAGGGCCGACTCCAAAAGACGAAGGCGGGAGAGACCTTCTCGTCACAAGCCACAATGTGTTCTCTCCCCTCAAACGCAGGGAACGGGAAAGCTCTCAACTCGTACAGCTCTTGCACGTCCAGTCCTCTGCACCGACCCACTCCCACCCTGTCCCTTACTGCCTGATTCATACAGATTTCTGCCACCAACCTGTAACAATAATTTGGGGCCGACCAGACCGTCACAAGCGCCCTGTCAAACATCCACTTATAACCCTGCAGGCACGGAGGCATGAAGTGAGAGATTGAATTCGTGCAGGAGGAGAGGAAAGGAACTGGCTGGCTCGCTTTGACAGCAGCGCCTCTGGCCTCTTCAGCCTAGCTCTCCATCCTTCCCTCCATCTGTCGGTGTTTCATGCATCTTTTATGCAATTGGTCTTCGGCCAAAGTCTTTCCGAGTCTGGGTAGCTTTGTGTGACCATCCTTTGACACACTCAACTTTGCCTCTGACTGAGACCGAACAGGGGACTTTCTGGGATTCCTTTGTGAAGACAAAACAAGAAAGCAAACCATTCGATGATGATGATGAAAGAGACCAACACTTTCGACCAGCGTACCTCCATTACTAATTGGTGTGCCCGAGCAATCAGGTTGATGCTGTTTGAATGATTAAACTGCAGCCAGGCGGTCAGACAGAGCGCAGAGACAAGAAATCATTAGAGACAGCAGATGACAAACACAGACACAACGTAGCGCGCGCGCCCCCGCCACACACACACACACACGCACACACACACACACACACACACACACACACGCACGCACACACACACACACACACACACGCACACAATATGGGGAGGAAGGAGATGCAATCGAGAGTGCACGACAAGCGAGCATTTTCCATTTCCAGAAAAAAAAAGCAAGAGGCAGAGCAGAACACAGAGGAATTCTAAGAGCGAAAAGCCTCTTCAACGGCTGAGAGAGAGAGTGGGGGTGTTCGCATCCTGAGTTGAAGGAGATCTCACAAGTGTAGATAGATTCTTTGGTATCTCGTCCGTGAACTTCACAGCGGCGCAACACTCAAAATAATGGAGGAAAGCCGGGGTTTTGCATCCACGCCTTTCTTTCCATATTCGCCGTTGAAATCCTGCCCTGGCTTTGATTCGACTTCCGTCTGACGCTTGCTTCAAAAATGTGCTCTCTCGTAGATCGATTATTTAATTGCTTTGTTTTTTTGGCAACGAGTTGCTTTCTCGTTATCTCTTCGCATTTGCTCTGACTCCGGTACTCCCCTTTCCCCCCCCGGTCGAGAGGTCTGCCTGACCTCTGCCACAACGTCCTTCCCGAAAAGATAACCCGCACCGCGCGGACTGACACCCCACCCAAGCATCTCTGCATGCAGTCGGAAAGGGAAGAGAGAGACACATGCAGGCAGCGAACAGACTTCGACACAAAAAGACCAAAAAAGAGATTCAAAAACCAAAAAAGTAGTCGCTGTACTCGAGTACGGAGAAGAAGACAAAAGGGACGCCACAAAAGAATGCCCAAAACACCGGAGACAAAACAGAGAGATGAAAGCAAATAAATCANNGCGCCTCTCTCTCCTGTTTTGCCGTCGTACTGGTAGAAAGGGATGCAGACAGAAAAAACGGGAAAAGTAGAAAGAGGGAGACAGACTGTACATTTTCCCCCTTTTCCTCACAGAGACAGGCAAACGCCCTCTCTGGCAAAGAGCCCCTCTCTCTTCTGTATTGATCGCTCTCTCACACCCACCCACCAACCTTCAGGATCTGACCACATGAGATCACACATGGCACCGTCATGAGGTACCTCCTGTTTCCTGTCGATGCTCCGAATCTGCAGCAATGAAGTACAAAACCGAGAACCGCAGAAAATTTCACACACGAGCCAGCCCTTCTTTTTTTTCTGTTCTCATTAAATGTCGATCACAGTCTCACTCCTTCCTCCCAATGGTCGGAAACGCTCATCTGCCGTCCATATACGGATACCTATTTCCATTCAGGGACTCGTTCAGAGCCACTTAAACAACTCTCATCGTCACTTCATTTGAAGGCCAGAGGTGGAGGCACCCACGCGTCATGAGCAGCCCCCCACCCCACCCCACCCAAAAGGAGAAGCAAAAGCTGACTGACGGACATCGTCCAGATTGGAGACAGACGGAGAGAGGCCACCATGGACGCAGAACGTTTTGTCCTCAATCAGGGCGGCAAGGGCGATGTAGTCAAAGATTTCCGTGCAGTACCTCCACACGTTCACTGTTCCATATTTTCTCAAACACTCGTCGTAGAACCCGTACACCTGAGTGATCTGCCTAGACTCATGGTTGCCCCTGATCAACGTGATGCGGTCTGGGTATCGTACCTGCATGCACATTTGTCCATCCATTCATCCATTCATTCGGTCGTGCACGCAGATTTCAATACACTAGAGGGTTGGGATTCCGCAGCATGAAATAAATCCCCACAAATAGGCACTACGTGATTCAGTCTGGAGAGTCAAGGGAAGACTGTGACAATGAATCCGTTACATGACTTGCACAGAATGCTGAGGTGCGGACCTTTCTCTTCGACAAACACCATCTTCTCCCCTCAATACACATATTGTCACAGGGAGAAAGACGGTCCCACCGCGGGAAGACAGGCTGATTGTTCGGCTGTCAGTATGACACACATCAACTCTGCATGGAAGAGAAAAAAACCCCACCGACCTTGAGGGCGAGGAGGAGCAGGAAGGTCTCGACTGAGTAGAAACCCCTGTCCACAAAGTCCCCCATGAACAGGTAGTTTGTGTCTGGACAGTCCCCCCCCACCTTGAACAGTTCCATCATGTCATAGAATTGACCATGAATGTCCCCACAGATCTGCAGAGACAAAATTTCCTTGAGGTGACCGTGAGTGCGAAAAGATAGTGCGTGGGAATACTGCGGGATAAACGAGCACCACCCCAGAAGTTCACAGGGCACACCCGCATCCGTGTCCCTTCCTCATCCAACAGAGCGGGGGGGAGATAGAAGGCCTTACACGACGGGAAGAAAAGAGGGGTGGGCAAGGGTCAGCAAGGAGGTTGAGGATTTGAGTCCGTGAAGGCAGACGCGCGGTGGCAAGGAAGATGGAGAGGGAAAATCTTGGCAAGAAATAAAGAATGCGTGCTAGGGCTGAGAAAGCCGGAGCGTGCACTTGAGGACAAATAGGAAAACGACCACTTGCACGAAGCAGTAGAGCGGGAGGAAACAGCACAGGGGCGTGCAATCACCAGGGCGCCGCTGTCCGGCATGAAAAACGTTCTGAGAGGCTTGCAAGGAAGTGAGGCTCAGCGGACGGAAGGGGGGGGAGCAGATAGAGTCATTCCTCACTCCCCTTCCTTCCCCCAGGGCACCCAGCAACAGACCGTGATGGGTGCATCGACTCTCTGGACATTGTTCTCTTCCACTAAGATCTCACGTGCCTTCACACAGAGCGCCTTGACCTCAGACTCTTTGATGTATTCACACCGGCGCAGCTGCTCGATCTGACGGTCTAGGTCCATTGAATTTCCTTCCTCCCGTCCTCACTCAAGCCTCACTCACGCTTCTCTTTTTCGTCTTCGCTTCTCTTCGTCGTGCAATTACGTTGTAAACTTCGACTGCTTTGGACACCGTCAGGAGGGGTCACACTGAGCGAGAGGAAATTGAGGAAGGCACAGGTGACACTTCTAATACGTGTTTTTGCTGCCAAAGCGGCCCGAATGAAAAGTTGGCAAATTTGCTCGCACCGTTTGAAGGACTGACTGACTAGAGAAGAAGAGAGGGCCGAACTAATTATATAGGATCTGGCCTCCTGTGACTGTCAGAGGTCGAAACGAAGCTCCGTTTTTGAGGAGACGCCACCATGACGCCAATTGACGCCACCACATCGCCACCCCACACAGTGCACCTGCATGCATGATCCGGCCTGCGGCGCGCGCATGCATGCATGCAGGGCCGGGGTCCGGGGAGCGCGTGGGCCGCCGATTGGTCGGGCCTCTTTGGCCGCATATTGTGGCTACGAAATGCTACGAATAACCGGCTTTTTTAAGGAGACAAAAGGAGACAACCTCGGCCGGTCGGAAGGCTCGACATGGCTCGACCCCCAACTGCGCGTCACATTCAATCCGATACTCGAGGAACACAAGAAATTGTACCATATTGTACCCTCGTCAATTCAATCTTTTGTGTCCATCTGGCTCTGTGGCACGCGTTGCTGAAATTAAACTCAGCTTCAAGCCCACCCGATTCTTGTCTCTTCACGTCAGACGGAACCTGTGGACGTGGAGCGAAGGCAAGAGCACACTGAAGAACCGGCAACCAAAATGAGATACTTCAACTGTTGGGGCCCCCTTTTTATTGTTTCATTCATTACATGCCTAAACAAAAGCGAATGTGCACGGTCAGCAAAACCGTTTTCTGTTGTTCACAACTCCACGTGGAGTGGAAGTCGGGTAATAGCAATGGGGGATATCCACTCCGACGGTCGGAACGCTGCCAAGATACTGAGTCTGGCAAAGATTGTGGATGAGAGGGGTAGTTGGAATGCGGGTGATGCCATTGTGGTGCAATTGGGGGATGTGGTGGATAGGGGGCCTGACACCAAGGTCCTCTATGCGTGGTTTCGCAAACTGCGCAAAGAGGCTGAAGACGCGGGAGGGCGGTTCATTCAGCTGTTGGGCAATCACGAGCCCATGCAAACTGTTGGGATGCTTGATTATGTCCACCCTGCTGACACAGTTGCGTACGGGGGGGCAAAACAGAGGGCGCAGGCATTTTCCGAAACTGGTGCAGACGGCAAGTACATTCGGAATTTAGATACGGCAGTGATTATCAACCAAACGCTGTTTGTGCACGCAGGATTGACACCCAAATTTGCACAGATGGGACTGCAAAAAGTGAATGCTGAATCAAGACGTGTGTTGAAGGAAGCGCACGCGAACTTCCAGAATATCCTCTGGGACCCCAACGGGCCCCTGTGGAACCGCCATTACTCCATGGGACCGGCCGAGTCGGCCTGTGCAGAGCTTGAAGAGACGTTTCGGATCCTGGGGAGTGGGGTGAAGCGCATGATAGTGGGGCATACAATTCAAGAGGGGGGGCAGGTACGGACACGGTGTGACGGTAAACTGATTCTGGCCGATACTGGAGCTTCGAGGTTCATTCAGAACCGTCCGACGCTCGTTGAGTTCTTTGCCGACGGATCGGTGAAGGAACTGTCGATCCGTATGGGTCCAGACTCACGTGCTGTGCTTCACTCACGTGTGCTGAGTGTCTCTGATGATGCTGATGAACGCAAGTCGAGGGGCAAGGGAAGGGGCGGGGGGGTAGTGGGTCTTTTGTTTCGTTCGTTGTTTAGTTCTACATTTGTGTCACTCATTTTTTTGCCTGCGATTTTGTTCTTCGTTTTTCTGTACTTGCTGACAAAATTTGTTCAAGAAGGTACAGGTACAGGCACAGGTGATGGTTGGAGGCAAATTGAAAAAAGACAAGAAAAGGAGGTACAAAACGCACAGATGGGAGATTTCGGGGTCGCGAAACAGAAAATTCGAAAGGTAGTGTGTGAAGAAAAACGCCACGAAAATGCTTTCGACCGGGAAATAATGAGCGAGTTGAAGATAATGCAACGGCGTGCGGAAGCTACTGATGAATAAAGGCTAAGTGGCTGTGTTTTGTGTGTGTTCGCTCGCTCGGTCTGTGGACATTTTGAAACGATCGAATTTTAATTCCCTCTCTCCCTCACCCGCCGACTCACGAGACTCCTTCTTCTCCGCCTTCTCTCGTTCCGTTCAGTTGTCGAAGTGGAGGAACTGCTGCCTGATGAGCCTGTCGATTCAGAGATGGGTGCAAGCTTCTTTGATGGGGAGGGGGACATCGACCTCCTGGGAGCTTTGGACTCCGAGGAAGGGGGAGGCGGGGGAGGTGGAAGAACGACAGAAGAGGCAGAACAGACGGGAGGGGTTTGTGAAGGACGGAACGATGATCGATGTCTCGAATTGTAGCATGTTGTATGTGAGATCTGAGCTTGTTTTGGAAGTAATGGTTATAGTAGCCAAGAAAATTGCGACTTCGATTGCGATTGATCGTGGAAGTTGTTAGAAGTTCCTGGAAGTTGTTAAAAGTTGTCCCGAATATGTGTATTTAAAAAAATTAGGTACAAATAATATATACATCTGAGCAACTTTGAAAAATATGATGTACTTCATATTGATATACAGGCTTCTACAGTAGGATAACTATGTATAGATTGACTGGTATCAGTAGTATAGGGCCTTATAATTTGAATGTTAGAATCAACTCTAGATTTTAACTAGGATTTTAATACCGAGCTAGTGTACTAGCTTAAAACTCTTTGTATAGCTAGATGTTAGCAAATCAGGGGGGGCATTGACTTAAAGTTCAAGTTTGTTTCTAGCGTCTAGCCTGTTCTTCTTCCACCTTTTGAAGTCCTTTTCCTTCTGTCCCGTTTATTGTTCTCGCTGCTAGCTAGCTCTCTCGCTCGCAAGTTTACATCTTATATTAGTCTTTAATATAGTATTTAAGCAGGGTTGTTAAGTATCGTGCCTTTTGGTACTTCGGTACTTTAGGGGGGGGTGGTTCCGTTTTTTAGTACCAATACTTTCGGTACTTTGAAAATTTTACTTAAAGTCTTAAACTAGGCTTTATAACGTTAAAATGACTGGATTCTAGGTTTTTTTACTAAAAATAAAGTTAACTAAAGTTTAATTTTATTTATCGCTGCACCACGCGGGCAGCGGGTCTGCTCCGCTTTATTCCGCTCGCCGCCAGGCCTGCCATGGCTGATTTTTTAGAGTTTTGACTCTAGAACAGCCACTTTTCCACATCATACCCACCTAGAAGTAGCAGTCTAGGGCCTTACTAGTATCTTATAAAATTTTTGCTGGTGACGAAAGCACCGAAAGCCTATAGCCGAAAGCACAAAAAAAAAAAATCGAGGGTTTGTTCCGTTTTTCGGTACTTACAGTTATCGGTAATTAACAACCCTGTATTTAAGTTAATAATAATTTAACCCAGTACCACCTAGGCTGTAACTATCTGTAACTTAGCTAGTATAACCTAGCATAACCCAGCAATACGTTAATTAATTCTATACTAGTAGTATAGGGGTGTAAGAACGGGGGGGGGGGTGCGTTCGAGCTCTTAGGACTTCAAATCCGACGGGGTCCCCCCCGTTCGAGCTTTAGGGAGATCAGACCCCTGTGAACGGGGACCCCCCCGTTCGGAGAGCTCTAGGTGAGAAAAAGTGCTAGGTCATGAAGACAACCTAGATGATAACCTTCATGAAGCCTAAACTATTCTCAACTCTAACTCAAAACATACTTAAACTTCTGAAATTCTAGCTAAAATCTTCTTGCAACATTTTATAACTTGAATAAAATTAACTTCAGCATCAATTGAATTCAACTCCGTCATGAGGTATCATTAATCAGCTTCTAACTTTTTCTAATTTATCATCAAACAAAGAATGGCAGAGGCAGAAACACTTGCGATATAGACATTAGATGATCGATGTGCCCTTATGTATCAGGGCAGTCGTTGTGCACCTGCAGAAAGGCAGCCAAAATTCTTAGTGAGCCAGTCAAAAAAGACTTCAGAGGGAAAGATAATGAAAAAATTAATGGTCGGCAATGGATCAGCGATCTGAATCGGGTCCGGGCTTGAGCAGTAGAATCAGCAGCAGTGAGCGGTGTGAGGGTATCACAGTCAGCAGCAGTGTAAGGCAAGAGAAAACAGAACAACCATACAAGAAAGCGACTGTTCACAGAAGGCGGGGCATGGCGGGGCAGGTGAATCATTCAGTGACAGACTCGAAAAATTAATTTTAATCGCGCGCACGAACTCCGCGCACCCTCCCCCCCCCC
>JAHBMJ010000660.1:18167-43204 GCA_018398765.1 Chromera velia | reverse complement strand
TTCAGTCCCTCCTCTCTCTACCTGTCTGCCTCTTGTGTTTTTTTCCTGCCCCCCTCCCACTTTGGCCCGCCCGGTCGATCAGTCCCGCCCTGCTCTTTGAACTATGCAAGCAGGCAGACCGATCGCTTGAAAGGCAGACAGACAGACAACTGTCAGGACGGCCCTTGCACCAAATCTCTAATTCGTATTGTCATATTCACGACCCCCAAACAGACGAGAAGACAATGATCATCGAGACGTGAAATTGAATTTCTTCCCTGCTGGTCCTCTTTTCTCCAGGCCCCCTTTCTTTCCTGAATTCTCTGCACTCGTCCACGACGATTTCAACGTTGTTCGATCATTACACATCGTGTGGTACAGACAGGCAGACACAGGAGCAGAAGGAATTCCGTCAATGGAGAGCGGGGATAAAGAGTGAGAAAAGCATAAAGAGGAGAGGGAAGAATAGTCATTTGACGAAAGAGGAGAGCCTCAACCGCCAGCATGGCCATCAGCTGATGGAAACTGGGCAATTGCACTATGCCTCAGAACGTGGATCAAAGTCGTCGAGCTTCGTTCAATCGCTGGGTACAACCGCTTGCAGCATATATATCGACTTCGAAGGTTCGGCACCTGTATATCCAAAAGTGAATGATGATGTGTGTCGATATCGGGTCCATTGAAATTCCAATCCAAATTTGAAACACGAGATCACGTGTGCTAGCGTGCACAGCAGCACAGCAATTTCTTCGCTCAAATCGATTTTCGCTTTGCTGGCTTTTGGAAAGAAGCTACGAAGATGCGAGAGAGAGCCATGTCATTTGCCGACGGCGTGTCGGAATCTAGGGCGGGAAGCTCAAAGTCCTCTGCTTATACAGGCGGAAACAAATCCTTCAAGGGACCTCAAGACTTTGTATACCATCACATTGGATTCCTCCGAAAGATCAGAAAATCATGGCAACGTGCAAACTTGGTGACCAAAATCTTTCTGGCCTTCGGGTTTCTACAAGCTCTTGTCATTGCATTCTCCTTTCTGGAGTCCTTTGCGTTTAGGGCAGCCGTCAATTACACTCGCTTCAAGGTGGCCATTCCAGAACTTCATCTGGCCGACATTTCATATGGTAGTTCTTTGTGTTTTTTCTTGATCCTGTTCATCTACAAAAGACATTGGAATTCGTAGCTTCACCGCAGTTAAATACTTCTCCCATGCATCATAGTCTCTGTGTTTTTGTTGTCGGGTGAGAAAAGATCCCTAAGACCGCAGGCGCCTCAATTTGATCGCCCATTTGCTTTTTTCTGCATCGCATGTGTCCTGCTCTGACTCTTTTCCTGCTTTTCTGAATGACTTCTGAAGTATGGCAGAAAAGTCACAGGTTGGTTTTTTACATCTCTATCAAGCAGGAATAAAAATGGACCAGACTGGCTTTGGTTTCAAGGGCCAATCGCGTAACACGGCCTTCTCGACCCTTCTGGAGGAGCACTATGCCGGAAACGACACGAGCACTTACAAGGACACAGCCAAAATTGCACTGCAGTCTGAGATTACGAACAGAAAAATCGAGTACGCAACCCTGGTCGATAAACATGGCGTCATCGTGGTCAACGCAAATGCGGACCGGTGAGGCTTTTTTGTGTCCCTCTTTTTTACTTTTCAGTATGCGTGGCCTCTGTCCTCAAAGACGCCTCTTTCCCTTGTATGCGCTTGGAGAAGTCCCTAATGATGCGCATAGAAATTAGATGGTGATGCTATCTCAGGATGTTCCGAATTTCGCTTTTCAACCAACTGACTTGCTTCGTTTTGTTGCAGAGCCGGGGAGTGGTGGGATCCGAACGGACTGGTCACAATTATGAGACAGAACTTTGGACTGGGTCAGATCAAAACGACGGAAGTTCTTCCCTTCTCAGACCTGTGGAAGGAGGTCAGGCGGTCGCGTTCATTGCTGTTTCATTCATGCCGCAAAATTGCCACTCGCTTGGTCGACGAATCATGTTCAAACAAAGCTGTTGCATTTTTTTCACTTGTTTTGATGACAGGTGATCTTGCCGACGATCTTCATTTTCCTCTGCGTTGTTTTCCTCGTCTCTATCTCTTCCCTGCCCTGCAGGCTGATCTCTAGAAATTCTTTTTTTCCCATTGCCCTTTGACTTGTCTCTTCGAATTGCATTCTTGCTGCATTCCTTTGCCTTCTTGTTCCCTTGCCCTGCCTCATGCCCCCTCCTCCCTTTCTCCGTTTCTCTTTGTGCAGAATCCCCCAGTGCACAGAGAAAGGACCAGCGATGCGGACCCTGTGCCCCTTCTGCACCCCATGGATACAAAGAAGGATGCCCTGATCAGGTCAGCAATACAAATTTGTATACAGAATAAAATACAGGTCAGCAATACAATAGGCAATACAGAATAAAATTTGTATAGATACAAAGAAGGATGCCCTGATCAGGTCAGCAAGCAAGAAGGCAGGCAGGCATGAAGACAGAAGGACCAAGCGGTACAGCGGACATTTCTTCCCGAAAGTGGATAAGAGGAGAGAACAAGGAGCCTCAAATTCTGGACCATTCTGAAGAGAGAGAATGAACATGAACAAAAAGAGAAAAAATGCAGCTCCATTTTCCCTTTTTCAGGAACAAAGCAACCTATGGGGATGGAGAGAGTCAGCGACGAGCAGTCAATGCCGTGCATTTATAAATCTTTCCCGTTGGTATGCATCGTAGATTCTTCTCTCTTTTCTTGCTCACCTATTCATGTAAGTCAACGCATTAACATGTTCTGAATTAATATAATAGGGCGTTCGCGGAAATGAAAAGTGCTGTTCTCTTTTCTTCTCCTGCCCTTTCTGCAATGGATTCGTTTCCTTTTCTGTATGTATATCCTTGCATGCATGCATACCTGCATGACTGAACGTCTACGTATCTATACGTTTGTGCGCGCACGCATGCACGCACGGACGGTTGCATGCAGGTGGATGATCACGCCAATCCTCTCTTCAGGAGAGCTCCTAGGAATTTTGGTGGCTGGAGACGTCGTGGATGGCAAAATCGCAAGTGAGTGAACAACTGAGTGAGTGAATGAGTGAGTGAGTGAGGGGGGGAGGGCGGAGGGAATTCAGAGTTGGTGTGTGTGTTGGGGGGGGGGGCGAGAGTTTCATGTTCCTGAGAGGGTCAACCAACCTCGCGTGTGCAGATCCGTCTGCATGTATTCATACCTATCTGTGCATAGGCATGCAATCGCCTGTCTGGGCCATTGGCTGCCTGCACGACTGCTCGACCCCGTGTGACTTGGATAGCGTTGCGTCCATCTATGTGCTTTCATGCGAGCGTATCGCTGCCCTTCTGAATGCTCGACTCGCTTCCTCATAGTGCAATTTCGAGCAAACCTGGTGTTCTTCTGTTCTGAAATGACATAATTCTGGATATGTGAAACGACTTTCTTCTTTTTTTCCCATCAGAATATCAATGCGTGTATGCACATGTTTATGTTCATCATATGTAAACAGTTCCGGACCGGGTCGTCAACACCCTCGGGAGTGGGTATGCGTCTGTGTACCTCTCTGAGTTCGGGCCCGGCGGCCAGGGTCCCCGCAAGGTCACACACTTCTTCAGAGAGAACGATGTCCCCAAAGTGGACGACCTGGATGTACGAGAGACCACAAACGTGTGTGCGTCACTCTTTCCTTTCCGTTACATTTGGTTGAACGGGGAATTCTGGGGCTTACTTCATGATTGAGTGCACGTGCGGCAGTGAAACTTTTCCTGATTGAGGGGCAAAGAGAAAAAACGAAACAAATGTGGGAGTGTGCGACTACCATCAAGCAAACAAAATTGTATAAGCAGTTTGCACCGAGTCAAACTGACTTGTGCACCGAGTCAAACTGACTTGTCGCAGGTAGCTTTGTGTGCGAACCTCTGCTGGCTGACTGACTCACTGACTGATTGAGTGAATGAACCAATGAATGAATGAATGAACGAGTGAACGAATGCACGAATGAACGAACCAATGAATGAATGAATGAATGAATGAAGGAATGAATGAATGAATGAAGGAATGAACGAATGAATGAATGAATGAATGAACGAACGAACGAACAAACAAACGAATTGAAGTATCAATATATGAATCCATGAATGAATGAATTAGAAAAAAAAAAATGTCCGCCTGCCGCTCTGTCTGCTTCTTTTCGTTCAACTGTGCAGTTGATCTGGCGACTGCACAACACCATCGACAGGGACAGAGTTCTCTTTGGTGCGGGGACGATCAACGGGGAGGAGGTTGTGTTTGTGGGGAAGAGGGTGAACCCTCGCTTATTCGAGAATTACCCCCCGGACGACGTCAACCTTGCAGCCCCCCCAAAAGCATTCCTCGTACGTGGCCTGCACGTGAACAACCAGGCCGCAACTGGAAGAATGGCAACAGTGATTGAAACCCTCGAGGGTCTCGGCCCTGCCACCGATGTGTTCGGTCTGGTTTTCATATTTGTTGTCACTCTCGTTCCGGTCTTTCGAGCGTCTGGCCCCGCCATTAAATATCTTGCATGTCGTTCGGAGCTGTACGAATTCGTCGTGGGAAAGGCAGAGCCGTTGTATGTGAATAAGGAAGATAAAGAGGAGCAAGAGAGGGAGGAGAGAAGGAAGACAGAGAGGGACAGAAAGAGGGGAATTTTACCAAAGAAAGAGAAAGAAATGGGGTCTTTCGCGTCATTTAGCTCCGATTTCGAAGAGGAAAAAACATACAAACAGCAGAAGCAAAACCTTACGCGGCACCTGGGCACGAATCGAATGGCCTTTTTAGCCGCAGTGGCTCGATGGAAGTTGCCTTCACTCCGGGAGACGATCTCGGAGTGGTTTGTGAATCTTTTGGGCGTCTTCCTGATGTTCACTAATTTGTTCCTTTCGCTTCAACTCCTCACACTAAATTTGAAGGAATCCGTCCGGACTGAAAACGGCATTCAACTCATCACATACAACATCAAGGTGAGTCCGTCAGCCACAGGTCGATGAGGCAGTTGGAGGTGCATAAATGACGATAGTCGCTGCATGGTTCCACTATTAGTTGGCTGCTGTTTTTTTTTGTGTACATGGCATCCGCAGAGGGCGGGTGGTTGTCAATAACCAAATTTGAGTCCCGAGAGCTTTTGTTGGCAGAAGTTTTTCCATGTGTTGCTGTTTGACTGCAGCTGTGAGGGTTGGAATCTCTCTCTCTCTCTCTCTCTTTCTCTCTCTCTCGCTCGCTCTCTCTCTCTCTCTCTCTCTCTCTCTATGCATGTATGTACGCGTGTTTCTGCATTCTTACATGTGTATGACTGTGAAGGATGTGCCCATGTTCTTGCGTCTGCATGCAATCATGCAGGTCAACCAAATGGCCTTCGGGTTCCGAGGCATGTCCACAAACGCTGCCATTCGGACGATGGCGGAACTGACTGACGTCGCATCGGTCCAGTCTTCCTCCCTCCTTCCTACCGCACGTGCTGTTCTCAACGGAGAGATTACGGTCCGGAAGATTGAGATTGCCATGATGGTCAAGGTACGTCGATCACCGATATTTGCTTCCAGCAACTAAAAAAAGCCCTTAATTTAAGGTCTCTCTATCTGCATGCCTGTCTTGTCGCTCTACATCCGTTCCTCTTGGCCTTATGTCCTGTGTTTCCTTGTCTCTGCTCTTGTATTCCTCCATCTCTATGTGTTTGTATCATCTCTTCGTCATTTGCTCTCTCTTTCTCCTTCGCTCTATCTCTTTCAAACAAATCTCATCACCCCATACGCGACACATCCGTCCTCCACTCCCCTTTTGAGGATGCAGGTTCCAGACAACTGGATCATGGCAGTAGCCACTGACCTGGACGCGGCTGTGATCGGGACAGACTACATCTTCAATGATCTCCCGTCGAAGGTGAGAGAGTCCGAGCAGCAGTGGATCATCACAGATGCAATTCCGTTCAAGGAATTTGGAACCATCGGTGCCCCCGTGCACAGAGATTCACTGGCAGACCTGGGGTACACAGGGTTCTTCTCCAGATGGGCAGATCGGGTTTTCGGGCCTGATTGCCAGTGACACCTGTCAGGACGATGAGGCACCGATCGTTGGGAGGCTGACAGCAACCCCCGTTTATGGCGCCAGTGACGTTTCAAAAACCAATGGGGTGAAGGCCGTTTTGGTTTCGGGTGACATGTTAAATGGGAAAACGGCGATCAATGAATGGTCTATGGAGGGATTCAAGGCGGGGTTTGTGGGGATTTACGTAGTGCAGGGAAGCAAGGTGATTTTGTTGGGGTCACTGTTAAAAAATACGAGAGAAAGATCGGCAGGAGAGCTGATTAGAACTGCAATGAATGAACTCTTCCAGCCAGAGGCAGAAGCACGTCGGCTTCAGAACGAGTTTCGAGTGGACCTGCTGAAGATAGACGTTGAGATTGACGACCAGGCGGGACTGAAGAGTCTGCTCGACCTTGCAGCGGACGGTAAAGAAGAAATCGTCACACTGACCATCGAAGGGAGACCCTATTTCTTTGGGGCGCGTCAGGTCCGTCGGTCAACAAAGAGGGACTTGTGTGCACCCTCTCGTGCGTTGTAGCCCCCCTCTCTTTTTTGCCTCTAATTTTTATGAAAGAATACGATTTCTGCGCCTTGAAATCTGATGTTGGAGGAACCATTTTGCTGGTCCTTCATGGTCTTGGTTTCTTAGTTGTTCAGTAAGACGAAAAGTCTGATTGTTTTTCGCAATCACTCGTCTGCATGGTTTTACATGGTTTTTGTACTTATGGAGGCTGCGTGCGTTGGAAAGACCACATGCAGGCCTCAGTTGTTCTTCCTGCTCCTTCCAAACACATTCTGCAGTACAAGCTGGTTACTAAAAAAGCCAACTTTCGTGCATCCCACGCATGCATTGACGCACGCAAGTTTGCAGGTTCCCAAAGACAGACAGAACTTTCTGAACGTCGAGGGGAGGTACGACGATGTGTTCGTTGTCAGAGGACTCCCCACTGACTTGGATCAGTCGACTAGGTGGGCAAATAGACAGGCAATCAGACAGACACACACACACACACACACATACTTACGCACATACATACGCGTGCACACATACACACATGCACATATACACACATACACATACACACACACATACACACGCCCACACATACACGCACGCAGACAGGCGGACAGACAGACAGACAGGCAGACAGACAGACAGAGACAGGGAGCAATACGACAGCACGCATAGACAGGCTTGTGGGCAGGCGGGAAGGCAGGCAAAGCACCAGCCTGACAAACAGACAGACAGACAGACAGACAGACGGACAGACGGACAGAGAGACAGAGAGACAGCGAGACACAGAGACAGACAAAGGGACTGGTGGACAGGCTTCCGGGGCGATACATGTTCGCAGGCTTTCGAGTCTTCGGGGGCTCTCTCGTGTGGGAGGTGGGGGGTGGGACATGAAATCTTTTTTCCTTGCCTAATACTGTCAAGTGTACGTGAGGATGTTTTCTTGTCCTGTGCTATCAAGCTTTTTTTTTGAACTTGGATTCCTTACGTCGAGTCAATCGCACACAAAATGACGATTCCGTCTGTGGGGGCGGGTATATTCATAAATTTGCACTTCTATTCGGCTCTCTCGCCTATCTGTCTGACTGTCAGTCTGTCTGTCTGCCTGCCCTCAGGGTTCTGGTGATGATCGCGATGTCGGTGATCATCTTTACTGCGCTTCTAATCAAGGTCGTGGGGGCCATGTTCATTTGGAGGAAGATCGGAAGCCCGATGACGACAGCTGTGTACGGAATGCGCACGATGCTGGAGGCCCGGCCGATGAAGTATGCCGAGCTGTTGGTCGAGACGGTCAAGATTCCCATCGATCCTCATCCAATATCAAAAGACCAAATGTCCATTGTTTGGTCAGTCGGATTGTTCTGCTCTCCATCAACACTCATCGACATGTGTGTGGATGTGTGTGGATGTGTGTGTGTGTGTGTGTGTGTGTGTGTTCAAGGGCATGTGTGCTTGCGACGCACGTGTATGCACGTTGCGAGGAGATGAGGACTGGCAGGACGAGGGGCTTTCGACTAGTGGTCATCCTTTTCTCACTGGATTCTTTTGATTTGCTGCCTGCCTGCCTGCCTGCCTGCTTGTGTGCCCGCCTGCCAACAGGTCTGTTTTGAAGTAGGAACTCGTGCTGACTCTACAGAAACAAAGTAGTTCTACTGTTATACTACTATTCCTATACTATTTTTTGCAGGTTTGTCTTGAAGTACGAACATGTGCTCATCGGCATGCATCCCAAGGAACGGCAGAGAATGTTCGAGAACATCCGAAAAGACAACCCTAAAATTCTTTTGCCGATAAATGACAGAAAGAAATGCTGTCCAAAGAGAGACGATAGCGAGGAAACGGGCATCCCTGCTGATCTGGACGTATTCCCGGAAAATCTCATGAGGGTCGGTGGCTCTGTTGCTCTTTTTTTCTTCCTGCTCTTAGCCACTAATTCACTCATGGACTTGTCAATGTATGTATTACTTCTCTTCTTTTTGACTTTTTAAATATTCTATCGTCTCCTTAACTGCCTGTCTCTCGATCAATTTCTCTCTTTTTCTGTCTTAGCCATCCATCTGTCTCTGTGTCGGTTTGCCTGTGTGTATGTCTCTGCGCATGCAGGTGTCACTCGAGTCGTTGAAGGAACGGTGGAATGGCACTGACAAGTACGAATGGAAAGAAGGTGCGGAGGAGGAAGAGGAGGCCGGGCCTGTTCGAGCAGCCGGGGGAGAGATAGCAGTGCCGGGGGTGGTGCCGCTGTCAGCGAGAGCGGCGAGGGGGGGGGCGTTGAGTTGGAGGTTGCGCCGGATGATTCACCCGTGTACCACACGACATTCGGCTCCGCAGGGAGTCTGCAAGTGGATGAACAGGAGCACGCGGGTGCGATGTCTCCGATGGAAGGCGGATCCACTGCAGTCCACTTCAAACCCACCAGACATACTGAGCCAAAGAAATCTATCACCTTCGGTGCGGAAGCTGTCGATCTGCGGCAGCTGCAGGCGAAGGAGCCTGGCCGAGCTGTTGCCGGGCCCGGTCGTTCTAATATTTCGGGGTCCAAAAAGGAAAAGGACGGGGGAAGGGGGCTTGCAAAGAGGGTGAGCCTAGAGTCTCCGTTGGGGGACATGAGTCCGAAGCCTAGCGATGAGGAGGGAGACGGCAGTAGGGCGGGTGATGACATCGATGAGTGCGATCTGACAGAGGAGGACGAAGAAGAGGAAGGACCTCTCATTCCGTCAGTTCTTCCTTGTTTCTAAAGCTTTACATGCTCTAACAGTGTATGTGATTTTCTTGTATCAGCAAGTGAATCAAAGAGCCCTTTGATGAGCTTTTGAATGGGGGACCAATCGCACATGTATTCGCAATGTATGAATGAACACGAGACAATACGTTCCACCGTAGCAGTTTGACGTTCAACATAGATGTTTGTACTTTGTGGGCGATAACTTCAAGCA
Organism: Chromera velia; assembly: GCA_018398765.1. Taxonomy (NCBI): domain Eukaryota; family Chromeraceae; genus Chromera; species Chromera velia. The sequence goes on along the minus strand of JAHBMJ010000660.1, from coordinate 33,753 downwards.
CCCTTCCTTTTTGGAAATGTGTTCCCTGGTTTCGTGGCATGAAGAGTGTCTGTCCTTTCAGACCCACACATCCTACAAGCACACACAGAGAAGGAACAAGATGGAGGGAGAGAGGCAACAAGTTCAACCAGTCCATCAAGGGATTTCTGGCGCAGTCATTTGTGCGAAGATCCAAGGGAAAGAAGCGACTTCGTAAAGACGCGTCGGCGTGCGTGACTGAGACTGAGAAACGCCTTTCCAATACTTCTCTCTTCTCTCCCATTTCCCTTCAGTCCCTCCTCTCTCTACCTGTCTGCCTCTTGTGTTTTTTTCCTGCCCCCCTCCCACTTTGGCCCGCCCGGTCGATCAGTCCCGCCCTGCTCTTTGAACTATGCAAGCAGGCAGACCGATCGCTTGAAAGGCAGACAGACAGACAACTGTCAGGACGGCCCTTGCACCAAATCTCTAATTCGTATTGTCATATTCACGACCCCCAAACAGACGAGAAGACAATGATCATCGAGACGTGAAATTGAATTTCTTCCCTGCTGGTCCTCTTTTCTCCAGGCCCCCTTTCTTTCCTGAATTCTCTGCACTCGTCCACGACGATTTCAACGTTGTTCGATCATTACACATCGTGTGGTACAGACAGGCAGACACAGGAGCAGAAGGAATTCCGTCAATGGAGAGCGGGGATAAAGAGTGAGAAAAGCATAAAGAGGAGAGGGAAGAATAGTCATTTGACGAAAGAGGAGAGCCTCAACCGCCAGCATTTCCGCTATCTCGAGTGTTTTTGCTGTCTGGATTCGAGGCGCCTGAAAGGAGCGCAAGGGAGCCAAAATCGGTGCAAACATCAACAGACAGAAACCAAGACCTGACTGCTCGTTAATGGGCCCCGGCAGGTCAAGTAACATGGTGGCACTGCGACTCCCCAGGTGACGGGCGACAAGAGGAGGAGTTCGCTCATGCATGGAATCGATCGATCAGTCATAGATCAGCCGGAGGACGATGAACTCGAGTGCTGTTCAGCTGGCCTCGCCCGGCAACGTATCCCACATCTCTTTACACACACACGCACGCACACACCAATGCGCACATAGCAAGAGACGGAGAGTCGGTAGCGGGAGTTTTGGAGGCAAAAGAGAAACGGCGTGCATGTTGGTCTGAATGCGAGCTTTAAAAAGCATCGAGGAAAGGAAGTGAGTCAGACCCTTAGGAGATTGCGTGAAGGGAGGAGAAGAAAGCAACAGGAAAAGTGGAAAAACTGAGACCGGTACGGAATATTGATGGCAAGTCCGTCGTGCATTGGATGTCTGCGGGAAGCGACTGTCACATCCACTCACGTGTATTTATACCACCACACGAGCGCATGCATCCAGGGCAAACATTCGCGAGCAGGCCTTCTTCTGGCCAATTGAGAATCAACATTCAGTTTTCAAGTCTCTTTGTTTGTTTTTCCTTCTGTTCTTTCTGTCTTAATTCCTTTCTTCTTTCTTTTCTTTCTCTCCTTATTTTTTTCTGTTGCCTCTGTACTTTGTCCTGGAGAAGGAAAAGCGAATTTAATTGGTGGGAAAAGAGGTAGATACATAAATAGAGGATGAATTGGTGAATGGAATTCATTGAACATAAAGTGATCGATTCACTTGCGTACCTCGAGCGATAATGGGCGATCGGTGAAGCAGGAGGGCTGTCGAATCTTTGGAGCAAGAGCAAAGTCCACTGAAACAACTTTAAGTTGAATGATCTTCAAATTTAATTTGAACGGTTTGGTCTTACCTGGGCAAGCTGCAGTGCCTACAGTGCAGTGCATTCACTTGAGACTATAAACATTTCTCAAAAAGCTTTAATTCAACTTGAATGGTTGTATGAATTAATAGAAGCGATGTCAAATCAAAATGATTGTTCATAATTAAAACTCAGATTTATAAATTTAATTACTTATTAAAAGAGTAAAACTTTCAGTATTAAACTTGTAAGTCTTTGGAAACTCATATTGTAAAAACTAGCATGAAAACTTTAAAAATCATATAAAACTGGAAGCAGTTTCAAATCTTGAATCAAAGGTTTATAAAGAGAGCCTGAGAGCTATAAAGAAAAGCAAATAAAAACTTGAAGCGCAGCCTGATACGGTGTCGGGTCACATGTGCCGCTTTTTATGTTGAAACTTTGGTTTAAATATCAGATTCTGTTTATTATATGAATCAAATAATATGATAAAGCGTTTTTTTTACTAGTAGTAACGTTTTGTACGGTTTTTTTAAATATGTATCTATATAATAATTTTATTTATAGATTTTTTGAGCAATTCATAAATTATATAGTTAAAAGAGCACGCCTCTTTGGGAGGCATGTGGGAGAAAGAGATCATGAAATGGAATGGGTGCACGGGCGGGTCATGCACTAGGCAGGTCAAACAGTGGAGTGCCTAAGAGGGTAGACAGAATGACAAGCATAAGCTGCCGAAAGGCCGGGCTCCCCATGAGCCTCAGGCTTATATGCAGCGTTCACAAAGTCGTAATCCAGTGAATGGAAGTTTATTCAAAGAATGGTCCCAAGGGGAGGAGAACTGTACAAGCTGCTGGAGGAGCTAGATCATCAGAGACAGACTCCTCCCTGCTTTAACCGAAGGGAGAACGATCGAGGGAGTTAGGGAAGGAACGGAGTGAAAGAGAGAGATGACTTTGGGAGGTCATAGCACTGCGGACCCATGCCTTATCGGCATAGAGCCATGGGCTGGTGATCTCTCAGCTCAATAAAGAGTGGGATAGGGCGCGTTTAAGACGTTAAGAGATAGGGGTCTAGAATTGCTATCACAACACCTTATGAAGGGGCGTTGTGGGCTTTGCGTGTTTATAGAGCCTCGGGGGGGGGGCGTCGGCCTTCAGCCGACGGCTATATACAACGCCCCTGTAAAGGTGTAGGGGGGCGTTGGGAGGGCGCTTTCCAGGGCCATGCATGAGCTTTTAAGAGCCGTTTTTTTCAGACCTGCATGCTGGTAAGGACCTTTTTCCATGCAGGGGCCACAACTCTAATTGATTTCAAAGGATTGCTACACCATATCTGTCTTTGCATCATAACTCATTATAGAAGCTATTTATTGGAGTGAAAGAATATAGAGAAAGTTGAAGAGAGAGGAAGGTTGCTGTAAATTTAAAAGCGCCTGTAAGTCTGTTGTGTTCCGCCTTCTAGGGCTGACGCACAGGCTGCATTCCCACCTCACCGTGCCTTGCCGGGCCTGGATCACCTGCGCGCTCGACTCCCCCGTCCGCCAATGCTCATCTAATGAGAGTTTGATCAATCAGAATGACATTATACTTCTAGCTTTTGTTCTTTCATTCCATCTGACAGTCCTTGGACTCTACGTATAGCCTATGCAGCTTCATGTTCTTGTGTTATGCTAGTCATCTTTCTAGCTGCGCCATTATTAGATATTGAGAAAATTAAAGTCGCTCTGGACTTTGCTTGGTGATCAGGTGAAAGAACAAACCCCTGATATTGAGAAAATTAAAGTCGCTCTGGATTTTGCTTGGTAATCAGGTGAAAGAACAAACCTTTAAAAATTAAAAACCGGTTTCAGCACTCTGGCCTTGTTAGGGATTCACTGTTCTTATAAGATCACCGCATGCCTTTTTCACTTAAAAATAATGTCTGTCCTTCAAACAGAGCATCAGAGCTTTAAAGAAGTCTTCTGAAGTAGTTTCTAACACCTGACTTGGTGAGGTGGAGCCGTGAAACTAAATGTAGCTCGGTCAGAGACCAAAGCAAAAGACATGAAAAATAAATGTAAAGAAACCATACATATTTGTATTAAGAAACGTGAAAAATAAAAAGAAAAAATAAATACAATTTTACAAATTTCAAACAAAAAGAAAAAATAAATGAACTTTAAATCATACATGCGGTCGAAATGTGCGCAAAGATTTCGTAGGGTTACTACGCATTAGATATGCGCACTAATGAAAAAGAAATTTCGAGAGCGTTAAACAAATAAATCTTTTGATAGAGAGAAGAGAGGTTGTTCAACACATACGCCCAGGGTGTATGATACCAAAAGATCTTTTAATTCTTCCTGCAGGAAGAATTAAAACACATCCTGGGAGTGTGTATGTAAAAAATAAAAACAGGAAGAAAAAGGAACCAGCAATAAAATTCCTATAAAAAACTATTCATTAAAAGCAAAAAACGATTCATTATACAAAAAAAGAAAGAAAAAGCATTCATTAAAAAGGAATACATAAAGAAAGAATACAGAAAGAAAAAATAATATAAAAAGAGAGAAGTGCCAGAAAACTTATTATGTAATATAATAAATATGTTCTGATCAACCCGATAGTTTTGCCTGCCTTTCGGCAGTTTTCAGCTTTAGTCTCTGCCTCCCACCCTTTTTGAACAAGGCCAACAAATTTGGAGGGTTTCTGCAAGCACAAATAATTTTAAAGGACGTCTTCTTCTGAAGACGTCTCCTCAGATATTTAACTGTTATATCTATCTGCCTGTTTGCTATTACCTTGAGAAAAACAGTATCAGCTTAAAAATGGCTTTTCATTTTTAATTGGCAGACAAGAGGGTTTTTTGCATTATTCACTGTGCTGATAGCTGCAGCTTTTATGCAGTCGATGGATTTGAGAACCTTTTTCCTTTCTTTTTCCCTGTCTGCGAAGGAAATCGAACTTGTAACATGCAGAAGAGACCGAATTGGATAGCTTCTCTTCATAAATCTTAACAAAACCTCTCTCTGCTCCTTTCTGAAGACTTCCTCTCTTGAACACAACCACAGCCTTCTGAACAACTTGGCCCTCACTAATGCCAGCTTTGTGCTCTTTCTATGTGCAGACGACCAGGCCAGATACTGGTATGCATTCAAGGGCTTGGTGTGAGGACGAACCTCAAACACTACCGAATTCTCCCTCCCTACGCACCGCCCAGATTTTCATGTCTAGATGGATGATGGGATTCAAAAACAGGTTGATGGCCAGTCGGATATCATAAGAGCCGAATTTCAGCTGCGTGTTACAGTCAGAAAAGAGGAAGAATCCGGCCAACCAAGATTTTAAGGCTTCCTGTGAACCCCTTGAGAGACCTAGTACATTGTCAATATATCGCATGAATTCTTTTAAGGATGGGGGCCTGTGATGATCAAAAAGAAAACGTTCATACTTCTGAGCCAAAACAATCAGTACGATGTTGCCCCCTGCTGCTGATCCCATAGGGATCCCACCCAGTTATCTGAAAAAAGAAATCAATCCCTCTCGCTCCATGTATTTAAAATTTACTTTGAGAAGGAAGTTACTCAGTCCCTTCCAAATTTTAATTTTGTCATTGACCTTCCATTCGTTTGGTTCGTAATCTAGTCGAGCAAATTGAGGGTCGGGGCACATGTTCTTTGAAAAGTAATCGTGCCTCATTAGACATAACAACCCCTTTTAGTCTTTTCTTCAAACCGGAGAAACTTTGTTCACTTTCTTTATAGATCGATGAAATTATTTTATCGTGCATCTTAATTCACGTTAAAAAACTTTTAAAACATTTTTTTTTTCCCTTCGAATGCCGGGGCCCCCAGCTGTCAGTTACCATGCATGGTAGTGGTAGGGCCCCTGGACCCCCCTAGTTACCATTCGCCAGTTACAAAATTTACAGTAAACAAAGCTACCCTCAAAACCCCCGATAGTTACTCCTAACCGTATAGTATAGTGCAAGCTGGCGGGACTGTTAAGCGAGAAGTGGGACCAAGAGTATGGGAAGGTGTATGGCCGAATCCGAGCTTAGCTGCAAGATGTCCACCTACGGGCAGACAGTGCGTGCATCATGGTACATCTGGAGCCTGAACTTGAGGCCCTGAGCAGTATGACTCAGGGGTATGCGAGGCCACTCTGGTAAAAGAGGAGAGAGGGGGGGATTCACCAGTGTACTCCATAGATGACTAAACTAAAAGACTGATCAAGTAGAACATGGAGTGTTACAATATTACAGTCAGAGATGTTCAACTTGTAGTGCTGCGTAGAGGGATAAAATGACAAAAGTGAGGTGAACGTGCTAGGAACGGATCTCTTTAAAATTATTTATATATTTTTTAAAAGCCTATGAAACGTGTATGTTGCTAGGTATATTGCCAAAAAAAAAGAAACTAGAAATGAAAGACTATAAAAAAAATTTACTAGAAAACTTAGATACCAATTTAATAATATAAAGGCTTTAAATCAATTAATTAATTCATTCATTCATATATATATATATATATATATACACACATTGCCTGCAACTCTTTGCAAGTTGCAACTCTAGTTGCAACTTGAATTCTTCTGCAACAGTCGTATTATTGTGTGACTTATGTATTAAACAGCCAAATTAGCAGCCAAACGACAGTTGTTTCACGTAGTATATCTAGTTGTATATATATAGAAGTATAGAAAAGTTTAAAAACAAATAGTGTCAAACATCATGGTTCAATTATGTGAAAATGATTGATATACTAGTAAAATTAAAGTAAACTGCTGTTGTCTAGGCTGTTGTAAAGAACAGAACTGCCTTGTGTGTTGCTGCTGAACGCTAGAGTCGCGGCTAGACGTCTACTTCAAAGTTATATATAAACCGATATGACGATGACATATGATGATGATAACAGGATAGATAACAGTGTCATAGACTCATACATTGTATGATAGCCTATAGACCGACCAATAATAATAATAATGCTAATGATTATGATGATGATGATGATGCTAGCGATGATGATGATGATAATAAAAAACTATATAAAAAAATTAGTTCTTTACATTATTTTAAGTTGTCTCTGACATACTTGATTCCTTGAACTGTTTTCGTACAATTAACACACGATTCGTTCTAGAATTCGTTTTACCCTTGCAGCATTCTTGTCCACTGCTTTCTGCTGCCCCCTTGCACCTGACTGTCTCTCTGCATGTATCGGGACATGCAGGCGGAGCAAGAGCAGGGAAGAGAATTTCACCAGGAATTCAAATCAGACCTAAACTCGATATAGAGATTGTTCACCCAACTACATCGAAAGCGGCGGCAGGAAAAAGCGACCGCTGGTGGACAAGAATAGAAGGAGGTAAAGAGACATTGACAGAAAGAGAGATACGGCTTCCGTCCGCCCCCTGCGCCTTCAAATGTTCCGGACCCCCCCGCAACGCACGAAGTGCTTCTTTACCTCCTTTCCCCTGCTCTCCCCCCTTCGTCTATCGGTATGTTCTTGCGGTACAAAAAAATTGCAGTCTCATCGGGATCGGGGGAACAAACAGTGGCCTCACTCCTTCTCGGACTCTCCCTCCTTCCCTCCCGCAGACGATGGACAGACCGAGGGAGAGAGACAAAACACACAGGGTGAAGCGCGCGCGCGCGCGAGCGAGAGAGGGAGAGAGGGGAGGGAGGAAGGGAGAGAGAGATGTCAAGCAAGCAGACAGACAAGCAAAGAAAGTGGATCGTTCCCATCGTTCCCAAGGGGACTTTTGTTCGCGTCCCCCCTTCCGTTCTCTTCTCGGGATGGTTTAATTGAACAAACCGCCGAGGGGGTTCGAGGGAGCCTGCAGGCAGAGAACACCAGATAAAAGGGTTACATGATGTAGAAGAGTGCATGAGTGAATGAATTTCAGGGTGGAAAGAAGGAAAGAAAGAAAAAGAAAAAAAAAAAAAAAAGAAAGAAAGAAGAACGAACGAACGAACGAAAGAAAGAAAGAAAGAAAGAAAGAAAGAAAAGGAAGGAAGGAAAGAAAGAAAGAAAGAAAGAAAGAAAGAAAGAAGAAAAAGAAACAGAGAACGAGTTAGATAGAGGAGAGAGCGAGCGAGAGCGAGAGAGCGAGAGGGAAAGAGGGAGAGAGAGAAAGATGAAGAAAGATGCAGACGCGCAGCAAAACGTCATGAAAAGTTGAGAAAACGAAAAGATTCATATGTGTGCTTCTGCGTCTGCACAGAGAGGGTTTCAAGCGGCAACGAAATGAGACGGCAAAATATGATTGGGGATAAATACAGTGGGAGAGGCACTCAAGAGAGCCTGCAAGAAAGCGACTAGTCATGAAGAGAGCTTGCAAAAGCAAGTGGAACAAGGAACACACCAACAGACAAAGAAAGAAAGAAAGAAACAACCAACCGCACGGAAAAGCAGACGAAGAGCGAAAAGAAGGCAGTGCGTTCTTGCTTTTCTTTTTGTCTGGTCTGCCTACTTTTTTGTGTGTCTGTCCGCCTTGTTGTCCCTCCCCAGACCCGAACAACGAAGGCTTCCCCGCACCACCCCCCGAGGTTCCCCCTCCAACCGTCTGCCCCCCCCCACTGCCAGTTTGCGGGGACGCTTGTGCTGCAAGCGAGAGAAAAGAAGAAGAGGCGGGAGGATTCCATGAGAGAGCGCGAGTCCGAGTACAGGCTTCAAGGCTGCTTGTTCAAAACTTGGGAAGGGATGAAGCGGAATAACAGAAAAAAAGTGAAGAGGAAAGGATAGAAGGAGAAGTCGGGAAGCGAAGATGCGACAGGCAGACAGACGGGCAGATGGATGGACAGACAGACAGACAGAGTAAGGAAACAAACCGACCGTTGAACAATCCCTGCCGCGCTTGAGAGGGTGGTTGCCCCGAGGGGACCTGCCCGGCCTCTGCTCCTCCCGCCATATGACCTCCACTCCCAGCTCTCGGAAGTCCCCCTCCCCCCCCCGCTTGAGGAGGCTGCTGCTGTGGCGGCATCGGGGAGGATGCAGGGCGTGTGGGCGCCCCTGGTGCACTCGGCTGCCCCCTCAGCTGCGCATGGGGCGGCGGCGGTGCTGGTGCTGGAACCGCGACCGATGACGGTCCGTTGGCTGTGGGGGCGGGTGTTGCTGCAGGTTGCTGTGGCCTGTCTCTGCCCATGACGTGCTCAGCGAGGTCCGCCTCAAAGTTCTCGTCGAGCATGTCGAGATTCAGAGAAGCGATGCTGTGGGGGGTGGGGGGACAAAAGAAAAAACAGGATGATAGAAAGGGCTGAAAATGGCCAAAAGGTGAGGAGGCAGAAAATAAGGAGAGATCCTGTGACTCCTCTGTTCTGTCTGGTATATGCTTCTGACATCCACGCATGTAAGCTGGACAGTCGGACACACACAGGCAGAGGCAGACAATATAATTCTTGATTTGTCAATCCTTCTCTCTGACTTGTGAGTCAAAACGACGGGCACACACACACACACACACACACACACAAAGGCAGATGGATAGACGGGTTGGAGGAAAGATCGAAGAGGGAAGGCAAGAAAGACAGCTCCTTACTGTGGGTCTCTCTGCAGCACCGTAGCGGCCTTCTTGAACACCCCCAACTGTCCTTGGATCGCCTTCCTCTCCTCGACAATATGAGGAGGCTGCACACACACACACACACCCACACACACACACACACACACACACACACATTCTCCTTCAATGTACAGGATACATGAACGGCAAGGCAGAAAGACGTAAACTGGGACGAGAGAAGTCTCTCTGGCAGAATTTTCAGACGGTCAGCAAACAGCACTGGAAATGGGGCTTAGCTGAAGAGGAAGGAATTGAGAACCGAAAGAGAGTCCCCTTTACTTCCGCCAAACCGTGTGTCGGGAAGGAGCAGCCAATCGAACGGAGCAACTGACCTCTCCAAGCAGTTCAGAGATCAGGTCAGCTTTGTTCAACTCGTTGTACAACTCAAATTGGAGTTTTTCCTGCAACAGCCAGAAAGAATTAAGCGAAAACTATTGCACGAGTGTGCGCCTGAATGCCTCTGCGTCACAGCAGGGTGATCTCCGATCGTCGGAGGAAGAGCAATCAGCGCGGGAGGCAGTCACGTTGACACAGACATGCGATAGTTATGCATTTGCTCTCGAAACCTCCCTCAGGGCGTTCGAGTTTTCTCCTTCTGCTTTGTCCTTCATTTTTCCTACATTCGCTTTTGTTTCCTTTGCTGACGGTGCGGCATGTCGTTTGTTGGATTTGCGAATGCTCCCTGCTCCCTCAGACCTGCCTTCCATCGACCATTCGATCTTGACTTGACTGACTCTGTCAATTGATAGATGACCTCACAACGACAGAACCAAAACAGACAGAGGAAAGACTGTCCGAAAAAAAAGACCGACCTGGATGGACCGGACGAGAAAGTACCCGATCACTTTCGGCACTGTGTCCCTGACGTTTCGCAAGACGATGTTGAAGTAAGCGTCCAACCGCCGACGGATCTCCTGCGACCACACTCACTCACTCAGTCATGCATGCAGGCATGTAGCGTTCCCGGTGTGAAGGGCAGACAACCGAGGGAAGCCATGAGGGGGAGGGGGAATATATATGAATAAATGAAGGCAAGAGAAGAACAGTGAAGTAAGACGGAAGAGACAAGAGAGTTTCCCTAGTTTCTCGACTCGTAGTCTGGAACTTTCGCACTTCGGGTTTCATGTGAGCGCTTGAAATTTCCCTGCCTGCGTACCTGCAGAAAAGCAGCCGAGTAGCGGGTCTTCTTCCTCCCGCCCGGAGCCCCCCACGCGCCGGACGCCTGGACACCCGAAGCAAATGCGCTTTGCGCTTGAGACACCACCGCACCCGTCGCGGCCTGTGCTGCTGAGTTGGCGAAGAGGTCGGCAGCCCTGCGTGGGACCAAGGAGCGGAGACAGAAAGAGAAGAGAGACGCAGTGGTAAGAAGATCTCTCTCTGTCTCTGTCTCTCTTGTGAGTCTCTCAGCCCTCACCTCGAGGAAAAGACAAGAGATAGATAGATAGATAGATAGAGAGAGAGAGAGAGAGAGAGAGACAAAGAGAGAGAGAGAGAGAGAGAGAGAGAGAAAGAAAGAGAGAGAGAGAAAGAAAGAGAGAGAAAGAGAGAGAAAGAAAGAGAGAGAATGCCTTAAAACCCAACAATGGACTGACTGACGATTGTTGGGGAGGATTCCCATCGACGCTGGGAGAGGACCCAGGGGGATGGGAAACTGGACCTGAGGGAAGGAAGGAAGGAAGCAAGGAAGGAATGAGTGGGGGTTGGGAAACTAGACCTGAGGGAAGGAAGGAAACAAGTAAGTAAGGAGAATGGGGGTACATGCCGCCAAAAGAAGAGTGGAGTGAGTGCATGAGAGATGTCTACATCAAGTGTGTGCGTGTATGTTGCTTATGAGGATGCATGTTCGCGCATTTTGACAAAGACTCCTGAGTGTCTTCCAAAACGGGGGGGAGAGAGCACGTGAGAATGAGTGAATTCGTCACCTCCTCGGCATTGGAGACGGAAAGGAAGGAAGGACAGACCAGAGGGGGCTCGACAGAACGCAGCAATGCGCAGAAACGAAAAGAAAAGAAGAGACGAAGACGTGCAGAAACAGTCAAAAGCTTCATCAAAAGCCCTCCTTCCCTTTTGACTCGGGTAGATTGCAGACCTGTAGAGAGATGGGACGAGAGAAAAAGAAAGGAGCAGAGGGGGCCAAGAAATCAAGGGACCCCCCTAACTCTTACACGCAGAGGAAGAAAGAGATTTTAAACAACGAAAAAATTGGACGGGGCCCCACCGCAGACGCACCGTTGCCTACCGCCCGCATCTGCTGCATCTGCAGGGGCCCGCACAGGGGAAAGAGGAGAGCACAATTCACCATCTAGAGGGGGGAAAGGAAATTCACAAACCGAAGGTAAGGTCCGAGCGAGAAGGATGGCAATCTGACATATCCCAGAAGACACAGAGAGAAAAATCGTTTGAGAATGACAGAAGAGAGAAACGACAAGTAAAGCAACACAGACTCACCAATCATCAACACAGCAAACACAAGGATGAACCATTGAGTCCAGTCAAACGTGCATCAGAAAGAAAGAAAGAAAAAAAGAAAGAAAGAAAGAAAGAAAGAAAGAAAGAAAGAAAAAAAGAAAGAAAAAAAGAAAGAAAGAAAGAAAGAAAGAAAGGAAGAAAGAAAGGAAGGAAGGAAGGAGTGAAACATCTACTTGACCCTTCTTTACAAAGTCGGTCATGCAACTGTGTGCTGGAGAAAAGAGAAGTGACGGACCTGTTGCGTCTGCATGAGTTGCTGCTGCTGTTGCTGCATGGGGATCATAGCCCCGTGTTGCAAGAGGTAGTCGGAGTCATTTGTGAAGAGGTACCCTGTCTCGGCAGCCACCAGCTCGTCGATGATCTTTTTGGTTCCCTCTTTCTCTCTGCTCATGATGGCGGTGGCCATCTCGAGGACTCTGTCAGCCAATTTGGGGAACCGACCGAAGACCCGGTTCGCAATCTTTTGGGAAAGTGCCTCCATGGCCTGAGCAACTCTGTCTGCACATATGTTCGCATGCACGCAGATATACGCTATATTTGTGTACACACACATTGAGTTTGACATACGAACCTGCGGACAAGATAGCATCATTCAAACATTGAACCAAGCTAAGATTGAGAGAGAGAGAGAGAGAGAGAGAGAGAGGAGAGAGAGAGAAAGGAAGGGAGGCGGAGAGAGAGACAAAGAACTGAAGAAACGAGAGAAAAGACAAGACAGTGAAAAAAAAGAATAAGAGAGAGCGGGAAAAAAGAAAAGAAAGGAAGGCCAACCGAGGCATTCCACGACAGGTGTTTGGATCTTCTTAAGATGGGGCAGGATCAGGTACTCGAACGTGTCGGGAGAGGGGAACCCTGGGAGGCTGTCTCCTTCGTGCATCCGGATCGCTGTGTCGATGTCGACATCCTGTCAGCCAGATCAGAAAGCGATCCCAGTCAGACAGGTGAATGCAGAGAGAAAGGGACGAAGGCAGGCAAAAAGGGAGAAGCACAACCAGAGAAAGAACAGTCCTACTGAGATAATTAGGAGTGCCGGCCCTCTTCATTCTCCATAAACCTGATTCTCCATTACGCTCTTTCCTCCCACCGTTTGGACACGCATTGATTTCTTCCTTTCAAGCAAACAAACGCACGAATACCACGACCACTGGCCAAGTTTCCTTTTTCTTCTCTCCTCTCCTCTCCTCTCCTCTCCTCTTCCACAAGCTCCAAAAGGAGAGAGCATTCCTTTCCTTCTCGCTCTGACTCACACTCATTTCTTTGGTGACCGAGATGTCCACGAATTCCTCCAGCAGCTCGTTGAACAGAGCGCGGATGTGTGCGCCTCCCGGGAGCTCCTGCGTCAAGACAAGATCACAAAAAAGCAAAGAAACTTTCTCTTCCTCTTTCTCAAACATACACACACACACGCGCCCACGCATGAAGATCGAAGAACGGATTAGGGGGGAGGCCCCACCGATAAAAGGTAAAAAAAACCAACTTCCTGGAAAAGGGAATCGAAATCTAGGAGCGGGATGAAACGCACCAAAAGAAAGAACCACGCTTCGAAAGACCACATGCAGAAAACATAGACACGCAAATGAAGGTTCTTTTGGTGCTATACAAACCACTTGTTTCCGGAACACACGCACACACACACACACACACACACACACACACACATACATATATACACACACACCGAAAGAAAGGAAAGGGAGAAAAACTGAGAAACAGAGAAACGGACAGACTATATATGAGAAACGGGCAGACAGACAGACAGACAGACTAGATCATCTTTTCTTCACTTCACTTTTTCCGAATCGCTTCCTTTCTTTCGGACAGACAGACAGACAGACAGACAGACAGACACACAGACAGACAGACAGACAGACAGACAAGCAGACAAGCAGACACACAAACAAGCAGACACAGACAGACAGACACAGACAAACAGAACCTTCCTTTCATTGTCTTCTCTTTTCTTTTTTCTGCGCGCTCTCAGTGGAAGGGTACCAGAGCTCCAGGCCTTAATCGTACCCTGCGGCCCTTCACTGCCCAGTGCAGGGTTGCTCTCTTGCACTTCCACATTCTTTCCATCTGAACGAGTTCGTTTCTCTTCATTTCCTTTCGTTTAGGGACCTTCACTCTAAGGTTCGAATTCAGCCACAGCCTCTTTCTTCTTCTGGGGTTCCCTTTATCTTTTATTTTCTTCTTCTGGGGTTCCCTTTTTCGAGTTGGCACAAACACCAGCAAAATCCCTCTCTTCTGGTTGGATCTCTTCTTTTAACCGCCCGCCCAGATGGAAAGAATGCGTGTGCGTACATGTATGGGTGTGTGTGTGTGTGTGAGAGAGAGAGAGAGTGAGCTGTGTGTGGATGACAGACAGACAGACAGACAGACAGACAGAGACAGACAGACAGACAGACAGACACACACACAGACAGACATTCTCAAAATAGTGCTGTAGCTTCCTGTCGTACTTCCCCCTGATGGTGCTCTTGTAGATTTCGCAGTAGTCGGTGATCATCGTCCAGATCAGTTGGACGCTGCAGTCATTGATTCATTCATTCAACCATCCATGCATCCATCCATCCATCCACTCCAACTATTCACGCGTCCATCCATCCATCTATCCATTCCAACTATTCATTCATCTTTTTCGAATCAGAAAGAGATAGGACACATTGCTTAACTTCCACTGCTGAGAAGAAAAGCGTGGACGGATACAGGGCGGCTGAAAAACAAGGAGACAGGTGCACCCCCATAATCAATCATTGAAGTGTTCTCTCTGGTCGTTGAACAAGGTGAACAAAAAAGGGAGCAGAATACCAGAAAGAAGCAGTCAAGTCTCTCCCTCCCCCCCCCCTACTGCATGTGTGTCTGTCCGACCGTTCCGCAACGTCCACAGGCACGCCGAGGCCCAGCTCGTCGAGCCGCCCCTGGAGGGTGCGCACCCGTACGCTGCACGCACACAATCGATTCACAGACATTCTTCATGGGATGCGACTGGGAAAGGAAATTCACCTAGCGCTGTTTTGATCCTTCAATCAGGTGCCCAACGACTGCGCGAACCCAGTCAGTTTTCCTCCTTCCTTCTGTCCTTGCAGACCAAAAGCAAGGGGCACCCTCCCTTCCCGCCCCCCCTGCCTCACCAGTCCGATACTTTCGCAAAGCTGTGCAAAGAATGAGAGAGATCAAAAATGCATCTCAGTGAGGTACGATGGAGATGAAAGGTTCACATGCAATGAGTCAGATCAGCTGCCGCTCTCCTCTGCCCGTGTCGTCGCGCGCAAGTGTGTCAGCGTTTCCTGTCCGACAAAAAGGGACCGAGAGAAAAGCTGAGACGTCTGCATGGGTACGAGCATAAGGTGGGTTCACTCATGACAGAATTCTCCGCTCACAGAGAGAGAGCTTTGAAACCATAGACCAGACGGCAGACAGACTGACTTGATTTCTCTCTTAATCTCGGGAAGAAAATGCCGAATGTGCCGGAACAGGACCTTCGTCAGCTTGTCCGTCAGCGACCTGGAGCCCAGAAGTGCTGAGTAGAGGCGAGCGTGGAGGAACAAACGCAAACGCAAATAGAGACGCAGGTACGCAAATAGACACAAAGGTAAGTTGGATGGGTTGGCAAAGGGGAAGGAGGTTTGCGCCGTGGAACAGGTCAGAAAGAAAATTCTCAAACTGAGAGGTGGCCGCGTCTCTCTCAGCGATTGATTCCGTTTCTGTTCGTCTCTCTCTTGCGGATACGAATACAAGCCTCATTCCCCCCCGCTTGGTCATACATCAAATCTGGAACTCATGCTCTGAGGGTTCTTCTATTGGGAACAGTTAAAAAAGAGGGAGGAAGAAAAAACGGACACACACACACACACACAGAGAGGGGGGGG
>JAHBMJ010000659.1:0-36381 GCA_018398765.1 Chromera velia | reverse complement strand
GGGGGGTGGAGGATTCCGAGGTTTTAATCTAGGTTTTAATCGTTTTTACTATCAAAGTAAACCCTTAAAAATCAAATTTAAATTTATACAAGTAAAAATATTAGAATGAAAACTTTGGCTACATTTGGTTATACATCTACCCGACCCCTCAAAGTTTGGCTAGATATAGCTAAATAGATTGAATACATCAGTTCATAACTCCGTTTCTTTATGTTTTTACATGAACGATCATTTTTCTTTTTGTTGTTTCTTTATGTCTATAGCTCTCTAGATAGCTCTGTATCTCTTTATACTTAGCTTTTAAATTACCCATCCAAGACGATCCCCCTCTCTTATTAAGAATTTCTATAAAAATTGAGTGTTATTTAAACTTCAGGGGTTTAAGTTCTCCAAATTTAATAGCACAAAATCACTTTATACAAAAAAAAATTCTATTGGCGTCGGTTAAAAAAAAAATTCTTCCAAACTCTGTTTTTTTTTTTTTTTAAATTAATTTAATAGGCAAATTAGCAACTATTGTTTGATTGTTGCATAAGTGTTATTCATCTGTTGCACAATTCTTGTTAAGTGTTTTTTGAGTTTTTTTACAAAAAATTCTTATATATAGCTCTGATCATTTTTTTTTTTGTTAATATGCCCCAAGAAATTTACTATCTTGATCAACCTTTAATCAAACAAAAACATTGGATCAATTAATTTTTATATAGAATTTATAATAGAAAAGATACACATATATGCAAGCAAATATAACTTAAAATGTCAGTGCACTGTTTGACCAGGAATTAACCTCAGAAATCCTTAAAAGACAATATTTAAAGATGTCTAGTCTGATCTGCTAGTATGATACGACGGTATTACGATCTAGAATACGACAAACATTCAAACTAGCCTAGAAACTAGCAGCCTAGCTACTATAAACAGCAAATTTGAAACAGTTAGACATTGAATGTACACACTCTGCAGAATGTAGCCGCATTGTAGCGACATGCTACGACGGAGGGCAGCACGAACATAGCTGCATTCTCGTTCGACCCCGCACCGACCATAATATCAAAGATCCCGCTTGGGGTCCAGAACCTTCTCGAATCGATTGAAATAAAATTCTGATGTTACTGCAAGCAGGCTGAAAAGCGAAAAAGGATTTGGCGGGGTCGGCGTGCGCCCGTCTCTCCAGCTCTTGGCTCCTCGGAAAGCAGCTTTCACTGCATTTGCGGGGTGATGCCGCTACGCCCCCCCCCCGCCCTTTCCGTCCTGCCGGTCGACCTTTATGGGTTCCTGAGAGGCCCCCCCCCTCCCTTCCTCCCTCAGCCGGAGACGGGAAGCTTGTAGCTGACGGGGGCGGAGGGGGCAGCAACTTTTGCTGCCGCGTCGATTTCCGTCAGAGTCGAGTGACCCACATGGAGAGCTGCCAGCTGCAAAGAGGGAGAGAGGGAAACCACAGGCAGACCAGGCAGGAAAAGAGTGAATGGGTATGGTCTTCGTGTGCACATTTCCCCAGAAGTTCAACAAACAGCCATCGGAAAGCCCAGTCACATTCAGATGAAAAGCAGGTTGAGGTAACTGCTGCAAGTGTGGCGACTCCATGTCTCCGAAGCGTCCTCGCCCCTCCATTTTTTACATGCGTTTCGGTTTCCTTGTAGCTGAATGGAGTGTACAGTACAGAGTGCCTACTCGTACATCCAAAACAGAGAGCAAGTGGCTCGACGAAAGAAGAAGGTCTGCCTGCCGCGATGACATCTGGACAATGTTAATGTTTCTCTCTCTCTCTCTCTCTCTCTCTCGCTCTCTATCCCTCCCTCCCTCTGCTCGATCAATCAATCCCTTTCTTTCTTTCTTTTTTTCTTCCTTCCTTCCTTTCTTTCTTTCTCTCTCTCTCTCTCTGTTTCCTTCAGCCTCTCTAGCTGTCCCCTCAATTTCAACTTCGCTTGCTTCTGTTTCTTCTTCTCTCTCCCTGAAATATTGATATCTGTGTTTCCTTCCGTCAGTCTCTCTGTATGTCCTTCCCTCCACATCTTCCCTCCACTTTTTTCTTTGTCCGTCGGGTAGCTTTGAGGATCCAATTTGTCTCCCACTCAGTTACGAAAGAGAGAGGCAAGAAACATAGACACCGAAGAAGCAGACAGACAGGCAGAGAGTCACACAGGCAGGCAGGACAGAAAGAAGAGTAGCAGACAAGCAGACACGCTGACAGACTGACCGTGGGGTACCAATCGTTTACTTTCATAATTCTGTATGAAAAAGAATTCTGTATGAAAAAGAATTCTGTATAAAAATAAACGCATGACTGACTGACCTTGGGGTACCAATCAAGGTCCGTCAATGCCGACTTGACGTTGCTCTCCATCAAATTTTGGGCGTCCAGTCTGCCAAACCACGCACAGAGCAGGAGACAAGAAGGAGGAGTAGAGCGAAGGAAGAGAGACAACGAGGTGAATTGAAACGGATTTCCGAGGACAAAAGACGAGGGCGCGCTTCCTGAAGCGTTGGGGGGGCGGGAGGTGGGGCGGTCTGGGCGTGTGCTTCTTCCCTTCCCTTCACCTGCCTTCTTCCAGTCGACACGCGATCGACACGTTGCAAGACAGGCAGGGCAGACAGAGCGGATTGATGGGAGGGAGAACATGCAGTGATGGTCGAAGCAGGAAGTCTTGTTTGAAAGGCAGAAGAAGCGAAGCAACGTTGACAGCCCCAGCAGAGGAACATGAGGCGAGACTAGCGGAGAGTCAGAGAGAAGGTGGGTAGCGGTTCAGAAACGGAAGGGAGAGAGAAAGGAAAGATGCAGGAGGAGGGCAGGGGGGAAAGGAAAAAAGATGAGGCAAAGAAGTGAGATGAGAGGACGGGAGACCAAAAATGAAGGGGAAGAAACAAAAACATGCTCGGCAGATCACATGATGCTCTTTCTTTGACACCTTCCCCCCTCTCATCATTTTTTTTTTTTTCCTGACTTGATTTTGATGAATTCACTCCATGGCAGAGGGTTGAAGCCCTTGTTCTTGTATTCCACAGAGGTGTCAACTTTCTTGCAGACGTCGTCGACAATCTGCACGGGGATCTGCAAAAGGAAGCAAAATGGAGGGGAGAGAGGAAGCGGCAAACAAATATTTCATTGATCACAATCGTCCTCGTCCCAAACCCCTCTGGTTTCCCCGCAGCCTTGCTGATCTTCGGGGGTCCTCTAATTCGATCTATGAAAGGCAAAAAAGGTTTGTGTCGACAAACCCAGATGGAAAAATTCAGAACTGCGAGGCAAAAACCTGGCGATCCAGGCACCCACAAGATTCCTCCTACAAGGAAAAAATGTCCTCACAAGGCCCCCAAAACAAAAACGGCTTCAAGAGAAGGACCCGCCTACCTCCACGTGGTGTTTGCGGGACCCCACTTCGATTCTCTGGATCGCCCTCTTCCCGTACAGCAGGCTCACCGACGGACACCGTCTGCGTGCAGCACAACAGAAACAGAGAGAGAGAGAGCAGTGTTTCGTTTGTGAATGAACTGCGACGTTCAGATGAAAAAATTAAGAGGACACGTCTGACTTTGGAACGAAATTCAACATCCTTCCGTCCGAGGCCACGCTCAAACTCTCCTCACGCAAGGCTGCCCTCAGTAGAAAAAATGGAGCACCTCACGGCTCCTCCAAGCAAGTTCCGCAAGTCTCACACAGAAAGGAGCACGGTAACCTCCACCTGTGTAGTCTTAAAACCGAAAAGTCCGTCAATGGGTTAAGGCAGAGAAGTGTGCTGCGAGGAGCAGTACAAACAATCAGAGGTCCATTTGAATCCACACGATGGTCGCAGAGAGAGAACAGAAAGCAGAAGATCCGCTCTCACTGCACGCGGCCGTCTCGTGCTCGTGCATGCAGCCCGGCGCCCAGCTTCGACATGCTTCGACTCATGCAGCCTTCGAGGCTTTTCGAGTGGTCCGGAAAAGCGAAATCTAAGGTGAGTTTTCCGGGACAAAATCGGAATCTGTGCACAATGCAGACATCATGCAGACTGAGACGCAACTTTCTGTGTCATGCAGCTAGTTCTTGGACTCCTTGCAGTTGCAGCATTGTGAAGTGGCAGGAAAGGCGTCTGAGGAACCTTCAGCTTAACTTCAACTTCCTGTACATCCTTTGTGCTTCTCCAATTGAATGCCCACGAGCCTTCCTGCTGTGAACCGATTTTGATCCTTTTTGTCTGACAGAGCTAGAGAGGATGTCCTTCCAGTCACCCATCCACTCAGAGGATGAGCTGGTGGAAAGGCTTCTCGAGAAGTATCATGTGCCAGACAAGAAGACCTTGTTTCTTTCCATTTTGAAGGGCACACGGAAGGACTCGGTGAGAGCAACCACACCCAGAGACACTGAAATTTTAGAGTGGGCAGAGGCCGACAGAAATCAGTTGGCGTTTACCCATGACAGGCTTCAAAAGGCGCACAAAAACCTCGTACAGGCCTACAACCAGTCACAGAAGCAGATGAAGTTTGTCACAGAAGAGGCACATGCGTTGCGGAGCCACGTGAGCGAACTCCAGCACCAACTTGACAAGGAGAAAGAGAAGGCAAAGGTAAGCCAAACAACAGTGAAGGTCTTCCCGCATGCCCCTTCTTCATTGCGTCCAGGTCGTATTTTGAACATCCCCTCCATTCCTGCCTTTTTCTTAACTTTTCCCCTTATCTCGCCTCGTTTGCAGCGCTTCAGCGCACTTCACCTGGTAACGCCTCGAAGCGACCGCCCGTCTACGCCCTCTGACCACTCCTCCAAATCGCTCCACGAGGAGGACCCCCAGTCGCCCAGAACCAAAGTTGAAAGGGGCCTCAGGGCAGAAAATAGACGATTGGCTGCAGAGCTGCAGAAGGAGAAGGCCCACAACGTCACCCGAGAGGTGGAAAGAGACCGCACGGCAGAAGAGACAAACGACAAACTGGTGGCCTTAGAGAAAGAGAATGTCAGTCAGTCAGTCAGTCAGTCGGTCGGTCAGCCAGCCAGCCAGCCAGCCAGCCAGCCAGTCAGTCAGTCAGTCAGTCAGTCAGTCAGTCAGTCAGTCAGTCAGTCAGTCAGCCAGCCAGTCAATCAATCAGTCAGTCAGTCAGGCGAGCAGTCAGGCAGGCAGTCAGGCAGGTCATCGTCAGCTGTACAGCAGAGCCATGTACAGAGAAATCCGGTCATTTGGAGGTTCTGATGAGCAGGGAAAAGGATATTCCTGTCTGTAATTTACTCTTCAAGGGAGGGAGTCGATGGATGCGTGGATCAATTTGATTTCCCTTTTCTGTTCTGTTTCTGTTTTTGCACGGTCCTGTGTCAAGTCTTCCTGCCTTTCCCCCTTGTCCTGGCTCAGCGGCGTCGTCCCGCTTCAGACTAGATGAGAACTTGTTGGGCTTCTCTGTCGTTCAGAATCCTCCAGAAGTCCCCCTCTCTTTCCAGTTCGTCTCTTTCTTTCCTTTCACTTCATTCCTCCCTCCCCTCTCCCCTCTATTCTCCTGTTCTTGCAGACAGAACTCAGGGCCATAGTCGCAGGGCAGACCGAGTCCCCTCAGAAGCGCCTGCGGGGGGGCCCTCGCCGTTCCTCCGGTGGGACTGCACAGTCCCCCTCCTCCATTATCCCCTCCTCCTCCGTGGGGGGACGCGCCTTCGCACCTACAGCTGCCACCGGGTCAGAGTCGGAGGGTCCAGAGCGTGCCTCACTCCGTCTCCTCGAAGTGAGCTCCTCAGACGGCGAGTCTGCCGCCTACATGAGGCCTCTTCCTCTTCACCTCTCGCCCACCAAATCCAAGAGTCCCCAAACGGGTAAGACCAGACGCACCCCGTCAAGTCTGATGATGGAATTGGCAGACGCCAACCTTCAGCAACAGATTCCCTCTCACGACCCCGACACCGAGACTCCCTTCCAGACTTTGCTCCCGTCCGAGAATGACGCTGACGACAGCGACAACGGCACAGACGACAAGGACGGCGAGGAGGAGGACGAGGATGAGGAGGAAGCGGAGGGGGGGGATGTAACGAGTGACATGTCAGAGACCAGTACGCAGAGAGGGGAACGAGTGATGCAGTCGTGCGTCTACAGTTCCCCCTCCCTGCTGCAACACACTTCCTCCTCCCGTGCGCTGTCCAAGCTCAAACGACGTCAGTCCTCCTTGGCAGATATGCTGCCTGGGGGATCACCCCGGAGAAACAGCGCCCCTGCCGTCCCTCTCGGGATGGACATTCCTATTCGTGCCGTCTCCTCTGGCACTGAGGGTGCGACTGACGCGGTGGAGTTCCTCAACACTTGGACGCGTGTCAACAAACGAGTCCGCCACAAGTTGAGAAAGGAGACCAACGCTGCGAGGAAAAAGGGGGTCGCAGAGGTCTGTCGCAGCTGCGAGACTTCAGCTTCCGTTGCAACGAAGCACATCCGATCCTTCTGCACGAAGATGCGAGCAGAGCTTTCGGCAATCGTCTCCCACACCGACTATCTTCCTCTCGAGCGCCGCGACTCGGGCATCACCGAGGCCCAGACTGAGAGAGGCGCGACATCTCATGGAGAGGGGCCTGGCCTGAGTGGTGCTGAAGGGCTTCTTCGTTTGTCTCATCCCTCGGGAGCAGATTCAAGCAGGGAAGGGTTGAGAGAGAGGAGAAAGGAGCTCCAGGAGTGCTTGGGTGAGTGGGAGGCCTACCTGAGTCTTGTTGAGAGAAGCGCCCAAGTCTATAAAGGGCTTGCGAATGCTGCACAGGTTGTCCGAGCATCGCCGTCGAGACGGCAGGCGTTCAATACAAAGATCAAAGAGGCAGTGGCAGGAATGGCGAGGGCAGTTGGGGTTCGAATTGCGGAAGGACATGGTTACTTTCTGAGTGATCAGTCGAATGGATTTCAGACAGAGAGAACGTCTCTGGGAGGGGATGAAAATGTCCTTTCCCTCCCCTCCCACCGAAAGAGAGGTGTGTCGTTCTCGGACGACCCTGGCGTCCCTGTCGGCCCAGGGGCTTCTGTTGGGTCTGGGTCTGCTGGAATTGTTGCGCGTCCGCGTGTTCCTCGGTTGAATTTGCAGGGCCTTCCGTCATCAGTGAAGGAAGAGGGGTCGCCTTCTAGGAGTCAAGCAGACGGGGGGTTGGAGAAGGGGATTGTAGAGAAAGGGAGTGTAGCGGAGTCAGATGAGGAAGAGGAGAAGGTGCTTGATGTCAATTTAGTTGCTTTGCAAATGGCCATTGAAAAGAACGTTGCAGCAGCAGAAAGAGACAGATTGGAGGGTGAAAGGTCGCAGTTAGAGCTTCAAAGTAAAGCAGAGGAGATGGAAGATCGCATTGAGTTTTTAGAGAACCAAGTTGAGGAGCAAAAGGCGGCTGCGGCTGCTCAGCAGGCACAGGTAGAAGCTGAACTGCAGAAGGGGGAAGGGGAGAGAAGCGTATTGCAAACGGAGATCTCATCTCTCCGCGATGCACTGTCTCTTGCACAGCAGTCGCTCGTTTCTTTGCAGCAACAGAAAGAGGCAGCAGAAGAGGGGTGGAAAGTGGAGAAAGAGGAAGGGGCGAGGTCAAGCACTGCCTTGAAACGGAAGCATGAGGAGGAGGTAGCCGCTCTGACACAGCAGGTGTCTTCGCTTCAGAGATCCCTGTCACAAGCAGAGCAGTCGCTCGTTTCTTTGCAGCAACAGAAAGAGGCAGCAGAAGAGGGGTGGAAAGTAGAGAAAGAGGAAGGGGCGAGGTCAAGCACTGCCTTGAAACGAAAGCATGAGGAGGGGGTAGCCGCTCTGACACAGCAGGTGTCCTCGCTTCAGAGATCCCTGTCACAAGCAGAGCAGTCGCTCGTTTCTTTGCAGCAAGAGAAAGAGGCAGCAGAAGAGGGGTGGAGTGTGGAGAAAGAGGAAGGGGCGAGGTCAAGCACTGCCTTGAAACGAAAGCATGAGGAGGAGGTAGCCGCTCTGACACAGCAGGTGTCCTCGCTTCAGAGATCCCTGTCACAAGCAGAGCAGTCGCTCGTTTCTTTGCAGCAAGAGAAAGAGGCAGCAGAAGAGGGGTGGAAAGTGGAGAAAGAGGAAGGGGCGAGGTCAAGCACTGCCTTGAAACGGAAGCATGAGGAGGAGGTAGCCGCTCTGACACAGCAGGTGTCCTCGCTTCAGAGATCCCTGTCACAAGCAGAGCAGTCGCTCGTTTCTTTGCAGCAAGAGAAAGAGGCAGCAGAAGAGGGGTGGAAAGTGGAGAAAGAGGAAGGGGCGAGGTCAAGCACTGCCTTGAAACGAAAGCACGAGGAGGAGGTAGCCGCTCTCAGCAGAGAGATGACCTCCCTGCAGTCTGCACTCTCTGAGGCCCAGTCGGCTCTTGCTTGTCTGAGGGAGGAAAGAAAGGCGAAGGAGGCAGAGATCTCTGCTTTGAGATCTCAGTTGGCGTCCCTCCAGTCGTCCCTGTCCGTTGCAGAAAAGGCCCTAGCATCCCTGAAGGAGGAGAGAAAGGTTGTCGAAGAAAAGTGGAAAGGGGAGAAAGAGACAGCTGCAAGGGCGAGGGAAGATGCGAGACTGCAGCAAGAGCGGGAGATGGAATCTTTGAGAGAACAGATGTCTTCCTTGCAAGACGCTCTGTGTGCCCGCAGAGAAGAGCAGCGTGGGGAATCCGATCATGCCGTTCCCTCAGGCTCCCCTTTTGCTTTGGTGACCTATCAACTGAACAACAAGCAAGCCGTGGTACCGTCTGTTGATGAGACTTCTTATTCCTCTTTATTCATTCGTCATATCCCCTCCATGCTTGTGAATGATTTTGCACCGCGATCGTCCGAAGGCTTCTGCCATCTGGTTGCCTTCTGTGACTTGTTTGAGTTCCACACTGGTATTCGAATTTCGAAAGCCCGCGTGTTTGGGGATTTTCTGCTCTCTCAACGCTTCTGGGCTGAAGATGCTCAGTGCGCGTTGTACGACAGGAATGTACAGTGGTTGGCCGAGGCAAGGGCTGCCGGTGCCGCCGAGAAGGTGCCCAACCTGACTGCCTTCTGTCACTGGCCTGAGGGTCATGCGGGTACACCTCCGATGCTTTTGGACCTCATTAGGGATGTGGGGGGGGTTCGGGTTGAGAACAACAGGGACTGGGAGGGGGTCGAGGCACTCTGCGCAAGAGTTGCTAAGACACGCAGTGAGCTTTTGAATTCAAATGTGGAAGGGGACGCCGTAAGGGGTGCCCTTGCCAATGGGGGGCTGGTTGATTTGATTAACTTTGCATTGAAGGGAGATCAGGTGGAGAGAAGTCAGAGGGAGGAGGCGAGAACGAAGGCCATAGGTCTCAATTTTGAAACGGTAAAGTTTGAAGGGGATCTGGGTGAGGAGGGACTCTCGGGGGTTGAGGCTGCCACCAGGCTGCTCACTTTACAGGCAGCAGTGCTGAAAGCGCCCATTATTGCGTCTCTTGTTTTGACTGGAGAAGGTGGCGAAGGGGCATCAGGGGAGAAGGAGAAGAAGAAGTGGCTTTCCCTTGGACCCAGGGCAGGAGGTGTGCCTGCGCAGGCGCATCGTCATGTCCTTGTTGTGGGGTGGGACTCTGCCTCCGGGGCGTTTCTCGTGAAGGAGCCAACGGAAATTGCCCTTGTGCCTGCTGGTCAGGTTTTGAAGGCAGTGGACAGTTTTGTCAGGGCGGTACAGCACTAGACTGATCGAAGTCTAGATCGAAGTAATATTGTTGCGGGCCAACTTGCAGTATTGCAGTGACAAAAGAGTTGGGCAGCGTCAATGCGAAGAAGCGCTTTTATTCGTTGAGGCCTGCAGAGCCAACTCCAATTAATGTGCTTTGTATTGCCAGTGAATCATAATTTGAATGCATCTGATCGCAGAAATTCTGAGTCAGAACTTCTACTCAGAACGAAACCCTAAACTAGATTTAACAAAGATTATATAAAGAAACCTTATAGAAAAGACTAGAGAAAAGACCTAACAAGAGACTCATCCTATATTATGAAAATCCCAAGTTCTCAACTTGCATGAATGAAGTCTAGTTTTGACTATAACTCCAGGATAATTGAAAAGTTTGATTATAATTTAAACAGTCATGTTTATTCCTAATCCTAATCCTAAATCTACTAAATTATTAAAGCTAGAAATATATAAGCTGCGCTAGATAAGCTATTGGACCTTGCAATTGATAGAATATGTGCTGGTACACATCTTCCGGGACCGTAATTCAATTTAAATAATAAATTAAATTAGTGCATCTATGTTTGTCGGCAGTTGCAACGGTTTTAAAGTGCAAGGCTAGGTGCAAGGCAAATAGTATGTGTCATAATGAGATGTGTCGTTGCATATAATTGCCATGTATGCGTATATGGTGTAGATCGAGTAATGTGCATGAATATATGGTGCAAGGTGGATATCAGATAACTGATACGCAGCTAGGCACGCAGGTCTAGGGCTTGGGCTCCGAACACAATGTAATCCTGTAATCCTTATTTTATTCAACAATATTTTCGCTTTAGATGAGACCTAGTGTAAGACTTTTTTTTTCCACCAATTTCTTTTCTTTAATTTAATCAATTTCTATTATCTCCTAGCCTATAACTCTAGCTATAAGCCTATAACTCCAAAAAGAACCTATCAATCAATCAATCAATCAATCAATCAAGAATTAAATTTTGCTAGAAATTTTGTTACATCTGCCATGCAGTCACGGTACTCACTTCACTTCATTCCTTATCGCGGCCCCCCTGGGGAGAAGTTTAATTTTTCTTGCCGTTATTTGCCTTTCTTATTCTTCATCTCATTTTTTATCTTCCCATCTACCATTCCCTAGACCATTCCCATACCATCTTTTTCCTCATTTGTACTTCTTTTAAATGCAAGTGAAAAAAATATAAGCAGACTACGAATAAAAGAGCTATGAAAAATTCTAAGATTATCAAGCAAACTGCGTGTTTGACGGTAAAAGCAGTTCCAACGGGTAAGAAGACAGAACGAAAGGAAATAACAGGAAGCAGGCATTGCAGCATCATTATTGCGGGCAAGGCACAAAAAACGAATGGAAAAAAAGGGACGATAAATATGGACAGAAAGAAAGAAGAACAGAGAGGAAGCGAGGAATTTTAATTGAAGAGGGAGAGAAAGAAGAGCTGGGAGAAGATAGAGAAGAACAGAGAGACAAATAACAAAGAAACAAAAGAAACCAGGGAAAGAGGGAGGGAGGGAGGGAGGGATGAAGGAAGGAAGGCAGGAAGGAAAAAAGGAAAAAAGAAACACAGAAACAGAGACGGAGACAACGGGAAAAGGAGTGAGGGGGGGAGACAAGGGGGGAGAGAGAGAGAAGAAGCCAGTCAGAGAGAGAGAGAGAGAGAGAGAGAAAGAAAGAAAGAAAGAGACAGACAGAGCGGAGAGAGACAAAGAGGCACAAACAAACAAACAAACAAACAAACAAACAAATCAGAGACACTGCTCTCACCAGCCGCACCACAAAGCCTCATGCAAAAATTCATCGTACACATTTTTTGATGATGGACGGCGCGCGTGCACGCTCATGCACCTCCCCTGCGCCGCTTTCATGAGTGGAGAACTCGAGTGTTTGCCTTTTTCAGCGAACGATGATCTTCAACTGAATTAAAGAAGACCAACAATTGGTTGCAGGCAGGAGACGGAAACAAAGTGAGAACACAAGAGGGCATGCAGGCACATCTCAAGGAGGAGCGCTCTTCGTTCCTTCCCATTCAACACCACCGTTCCACAATTCCTCCATCGGAACCGCACATAGACAGAAAGAGGGGGAGAGAGAGAGAGAGAGAGAGGTCGCAAAAAGGGAAGAGGCAAGGAGAAAGAAAGAAAATTTGGAAGTCGTGCGGTGAAGAGGAAGAGTGAGAGAGAGAGAGAGCTTGGACGCTCCTCTCTCTGTTCTGCATCACAGAGAAGCGCGCCCCAATCCACAACAGAAAAACAAAAAACTAGTTTTATGCAAATCTGAGAAAGATGCCTGCAACCGAGGTTTTCTCCTGCACTTTCTCAGGTACCCCGGCCGCGTATGACCCGGCCAGTTGTTCTCGATCGTTCCTGTAGCTCAGGGATTCCAAGGCGGTCCAACGCGATGGCCGAATTCCATGTACAGGTGGTCTCTCAAGGTCTCCAGGGGTATCAGGACCTGATTCTCCAGAGCGTCAGCCTGTTTCGACTGGGAGCCCTTCTGCACACACGCCGCAAACAAACGACCACTTCGAGAAGTGAGAGAAGAGTGAATGGCGAGTGCACGTGGTCTTCTGTTGCTCTACTCAATATGCCGGCGCTTTCTGCTCCATCAACGGGTAGATAAAGCGCCGGAATTGAGAAGGGATTGCAACAGACCCTGAAAACAGCCAGCCAAGTAAAAAAGCAGACAAGCAATGACTCACGCAAGGCTGCAGGAGGAGGAGCATAAGAGCTTCAGACTGACCGCTATGTCTATGGAGACGGTTGTGATTTGCCAGACATCCACTCCCAGACCCACGGCAGTCATCACCCCTGACAGCGCCAGGAATTTGGCTGAGAGCTTTGCAGCACTACTCGCAGTTCCTGTTGCAGCACTCGTTGTGGCATCGGCTACCGTGGAGACTGCATCAGCTGCTGCGCTGCCGGTCGACCCGAGAGATGACGTCGCTGCCGCCCCACCAGTGGAGGCTGCTGCTGCAGTGCCGGAGGAGCCAGCAGAAGGAGAAGCAACAGTCGTCGTGCTTGCGGATGACATAACGGCTTTCAACCCCTTGGACATTGCGGGAACTGATGTCACTACGTTCATCACCGCGGCACCCGCTCCCGGCGCGATGGAAACTGTTGTTTGCCACTCAGGGGATGTGGTTAGGTGGACCCTGTCAATCTGATCTCGGACTTGCGTGACCGCCCCCCAGAGTTTTTGCGCCGCTGTATCTACTTTGTCTGTGGCAATGGCGAACTCCTTCCAGTGTTCCTGCACCTCCTCAAAGGCCCGGCTGATCCCTCTGACACCGTACCGCTTCTGGATTGATCGCACGCCGCTGGCCCCGGCACTCGTCAAGCTGCCAAGCCCGCTCAAGATCAGTCCTGCAGGAGTACACACCGCAAATGATAGACCGCGTGTGAACGGCGCTAGAGCCAATCCAGCGGCTGTGGTAAGATTCCCACAGGCCGAGACGGACGCGCCAGTTACTGTCGCCACATTGATGTTGCGGTGGATATCTCTCAGCTCCTGAATGAGGAATTGAACGCGCTCAACCTTGGCATTCAGATGCTGCCAGAACTCTACGAGCAGGTTTTGCTGGACTTCGTGGGCCTCCAAAAAGTCCGCCACGGCCTCGTGTACAGAGGCAAAGGGCCCCTGCGTTGCGGCTTGCGCACGTGCTGCAGCAAGATGATGGGCTCGCACAGTCTGAGTAGTTACTCCGAGTTTGAACAAAAGCTCAAGTACGAAGGCAGCAATCTGCATTGGCGTGTCACATACCCTCCTGTTGACAACGGCCTCCACGAGCGTGGAAACCAGCTGACCAACCGAGCTGGTAGACATTGGCTGGGACAAATGTTTCGAAGAAAATCCGCGAGACTAAAAGACGCCACAGTGCGAAAACCTGTCAGACCGGTACTTAAGGTCGAGACGGCACTCAGAATGGAGGGTAGTACGCGTGTCCCTCGCAGCCATGCGACAGGCTTCCTGTGGATTGGCTCACCTTCTTTGTTTGGTTGTTGAAAAATGAATCTTGGAGGACTCGGCTGGAGCGTTCGCACGAGACGCTGACGCGTTCGCACCACAGTTTTATGTAAACTATCAAGAAAAATGCCAGAGGTTTAATTCAGTCGCGAGACGGCTGTCAGATCAATTGAGGGTTTGGGTTGCTCGGGCGCCGAGCTATGAAACTTGAATCTCTCGCATGCATGCGGAAAGCGCCTTGCGCGCGGGCCTCGGAGGGCCCGCGGGCCGGCACGCGCCGGCTGAAATGACTCGACTGCATGTCAGAGCTGTATAGGATGCCTCGATTGAATGATCCGACTGCCAGTCACTTCCATGATCATGGCCGGGATGATGGCCCTTATGCGCGTACGGAGATCCCTGGCAATCGTGCAGCTGCAAATACTGGAAGCGGTTCTTCACAGGCTGGTATAAACGTCGGTGGTTTGCTCTCCTTAGTTTTTTTTCATCTGGTCAAGCGGAGACGGCAAGAGACGCTCCAGGATTCCCATGCACCTATGTTCACATTTAACTCGGAGAGCGCCTCGTCAGCAACATGCAGCAGCAGGAGACGGCAACAGAGGCAGCAGCAGGAGACGGCAACAGAGGCAGCAGCAGAGAGTTCTTTCTTCATAACTCGGCGTGCTTCTTTCAGCAAATTCGATCTTCGCTCCGATGTCTCCTGGGACGATTCTCTGCGAAGTTGCATGCAGGACCCTGCGCACAAATAAAATCAGTGACACTGATGCATGGTGGCCGGCTGCAAGAGAAATGCAGGCGGCAGTCATCTCGTACGCTTGCGTGCAGTGCATATGTACGACCTTTTCGGGTGGAAGTAGAAGACCAAATGGCGATTGTTGTGGAGATCCAGAAACGCACGCAATGCGCGAAAAGGGGTTGAACATGGCTCAGCCTGGATGTCTTTAACTAAACATGCAACTTGAGCAATGATGCAGGGAGAAGTTTCTGTTTCCGATTCAAACAGGTGCACAGAGGTGTCACAACCTGCGGATCTCAGGAACGTTCCACAGGAATCCGAAGCCCCGGATTTCGCTTTCACTTCCATTTCTGCTCTCGTCTCTGCGTCTGTGGCCCCTCAACGTTCTGCTCGCAGGGTACCAAGGCAGCTAATTTAATTAAAAGAAGTGCATCATCATCCTCAACCAAGAAGAAACAGAGAAGGAGAAGAGAGGCCGGAGCTTGAGGAGGGTGTTGAGACTCGCACCAGCCCGGCCAGTGACTTTCCAACCGTCCCCTACCGTCTCACAGTTTCCCTCCTTTTCAGAGAACGAAGTCGAGGTCGGTGTTGACGCTCTCGACCCCTCCCATTGGCAGGCTATCCTGTCTGAATTCTGCTTCCTCAACGAACAAAGGTCTCTTGGGAGCAGAGACCCCCAGACTCCTGCACTCTTCTCTTCAGAAGAAGAAGAAGAGGAAGAAGAAGAAAGAGGAAGGGACTCGGGAGCCAAATTCTGTGATCACACGCACGATCTTCGTGAGTCCCCTCAGATAGAAATCCCATCCGACTTTCCCCTCCTCTGGGCCTTTCCACGTGTAGATATTTATCTGACCGGTCAGAGTTCTCTGGGTAAAACGACGGCACTGGAGGCTCTCACCCGCCGTTTTCCTCAAGTGACCTCCGTCCCCGAGGTCGCCAGAGACGTCATTCAGGCCAGAGGGTGGACACGGGAAGACTTGGGGGGATCGTTGGAGACGCACATGGATTTGCAGGAAGAACTGCTGGAAAGATACGAAAGAATCTTCCGGGAGAGGAGACACATGCCGTTTCGTATTATCGATCGTTCGGTTGTCGATGTCGT
The DNA here is from genome assembly GCA_018398765.1 of Chromera velia. NCBI lineage: Eukaryota > Chromeraceae > Chromera > Chromera velia. Next base: position 20,985 of record JAHBMJ010000659.1, on the reverse strand, counting down.
CTTTTATCTTCGGCAACGCCATCTGAAGTCCGGCAGGGGTCGGCAACTTCACCAGAGAGCCATGCGTCTAGCTCGTGAAGTATCCGATTCGGGGGATTCTCTGATTCTGCACTTTCCCTTTCGGACTGACACCCTGCAGGCTGACCCTGTGCGTCTGATGCCGGTAGAGAAGGACGAGGAGGTATTGAAAGAGCTGGTGAGAGATTTGAATCTGATCGATCAGCCTGAAAGTTTCAGGGAAACCGGTGCCGTCCCCTTCAGAGAGAAAGCAGAGCGGACCAGACAAATTCCTTGAGGGATCCGACGTGCGTATGCCAACTCATTTGAAAGAGCGAGGGGGGGGAGAACCGGAGGCGGACTTCGAACGGGGGCGGGAGAATCGGAGGAGCGATCTGGAGGTCTCTTTGTCTTTGTCACAAGTTTTTCGTCGACCTTCAGTATGTTACGGTCTCCTAGTAGCCTGGTCTGAGTTAGTTGTCTCTATCCAAACTCCAACTAACTCTAGTGGCTAGATGCAAACTAGAATTACGTCAAAAGGTAAATATTCAATTTGACTCACTTAGAAGTAAATAAGTAAGATAGCCAGCAAGTGTCCCAACCAAGTGATAGACATCAAATTAGTTTGAAGTAAAAAGATAACCATCATAATGTATAAAATTGCACTGCAGCTATTGGGCTAGGAAAACGGAAGTAAGATGGGTCTTCGATTTATGAGTTTAAAAACTTGAAAAAATAATATAGTAGTAGACTTAATTGCTCGCAGCTCCTACAGCAGATCACACAGCAGACCGGTTGGCAGCTCCTGTGGCAGTCTTGCTGGCAGTTTCTGCGGCAGGCTTACTGGTAGCTCCTGCAGCAGATCCCGCAGTAAACTATATAGCAGACTCGCTGGCAGCTTCTGCAGTAGACCCTATGGCAGACCATATGGCAGATCTAGAATACTATTTAGCAGACCGTATAGTAGACTCACGAGCAGTTCCCGCAGCAGACCCTATGGCAGACCATGCTGCAGACCATGTAAAAAAAACACAAATTTAAAACGAACAGAAAAAAAAAAAAGGCAAAACGTACAACGGGGGAGATGGCATGTTTGGAAAAGGTGGCCACGTAAAAAAAAAAAGAGGCAGGTGTTGGAGTGTAACAGGAAATCGTGGAGTATAGTAAAAGCACCCTGCATGGCAGACTATAAAATATTAAATAAAAAAAGATGAGTCTATAAGGAAGTAACTAAATACAAGAAGGGGAATATCATTTGGCAGACCGGAAAAAATATTAATGAAAAAGTCTAATACAGAAAGAATGTGCGCGTTCATACTGACTGGCAGACTGAACGGAATATCAAGGCAGACTGACTGGCAGATTTGGGGCTGATTTTTTGTATTTATGCCTGAGAGATGAAATTTGGAAAGCAAGTTTTCTTAGCAGAAGTACTAGACATTCGTAGTCTAGCCTTTAAGATTTCTCTGACTCTTTGATCAAGACTCTCGCATCCTTTCTCTTAGGATTTCATACTCTGTAACTCTGACATCCAGTCTCTTACACTGACCTTTAGAACACTTACCTTCACACACTAGGTCCGTATACCAGGAGTCAGATAAGAAGTCTGCAATACGTGGTGACTTGCCAGCTTCGAGCTTCTACTGTTTCAACAGCAAGCAACCTTCTCTCTCCTGCGTTTCTGCCAGAAATTCCTTCCAGACAGAGATAGACCATGAAGGACTACTGTCTACTTCTGCTATTCCCTTCCGCGTCTCCACCGCAAAGTTCCTTGCAGACAGAGACAGAGATAGATGGAAACCGCTCAATAAGGGCCGAACTCTACCTCCATCAGCACATCACCAGCAAGTACGCTCCCACACCTTCGTCCCAGCCTGCGACACCTGTAAGGAGACCTTCGAGGTGAAGAAGACGAAACTTGTCTCCAAAGACCGAAGAAGTCTTAGACCGTGAAGCGCTATCTATTTTTTGGACAGGCACGACGTCTCTTCTCATCTCTGCAGAAATTCCCTTCCAAACTAGGGGGTACCATGAAGCGCTGCCCAATTCTCTGAAAAAAAGACGAGACACGTTTTCCCCAAACCTGTAGAGAAACACTTTCAGCTAGACTTTTAGTCGCCGACTGAAAGCCCATCAATCCCGCCGTCAATTGTTGGGTCAACGACCCCGTTGATAAAACGTCGCGCTTTTGACCGCCGTATTACTTGTATCAGAGGGTAGCGTACCCGACTGAAGAGGACCTTAAAGCGGTATTCGAGTGGGGACAACGCTCTCCCATACCACTCTCCGTAAGTGACTCCTCACAGTTGGCCCCAGCTACAGAAGAAGCCCAAAGAGGCCAACACACTCAACACGGTCAGTTTTCCTAATCTAAAGGCACTGAAAACAACGACCCTGTCCCTGGACACCTAAACAGAAAACACTTGAACCCCCTGATAGGCAATTCTGTCCAGCACCGATCTACCGGGGACAACCGAGGACCGCTCTTGCCCCTTCCACCTCGAGGAACTTTTAAAACCCGTAAAACACAGCCTCACTTGAAGATCAAGGGAGCCCGCGCATAGATAATACCAAAGAAGAGGACGCGTCTCTATACTGCCCTACACCTATAGCTAACCCACTCACAAAATTTATATGGCAGCCTATGTTTCTAGAAATGATATAAAAAATCTGTTCCATAGTTCTTTTTCTATCGTTACAACGTCTTTTTACATAAAGTTTCAGCTTCTAACTCCTTACCAATTAATAGCAATTATGAGAACCAGTTTTTTGCGGAAATACACCGCTTCAGGGGGGCAAAAAGCACCCTACTCGCCCCCGGCATACGTATTGTATCAAGTTGTAAGAATTACATACATGACTTACATCGAATTTCACAGTAGATTCAATTTAAATAGACTCTATTAATTTTGCTTTAATTTAGTTTTTAATTTATACTTATTTGACTATGACTATGACTATCACACTAGATTTTATATGAGAAACTAGATGAGAAATGATCAAAAAATATGAAAGCTGAAATTAATTCTGTAAAGTAGATCGCTATAGGGAGATCGATTGCAATGATGCGTAACATCATGAGTTTTATGTTTATGATATTTTCTGTATTAGAAACGTTCTCAAAGAGCTTATGTATATACAATGCATTACACGGATTATATGTAAGTTTTAATTCTGATCTGCAAGTTTTTCCTCCGCATGCTTGCCGTTTTATGAGTAGCCTTTTTGTCTGGGTACTTGTGGATGTACAGGCATGTTTTCGTATCTTGAGGCCAAAGGAAAGCACGCATTTTGTGGAAGCTTTGCACGTACAACGGGAAATGTGTTCCAGAGACCCGAATGAACTCATTCCTTTGCTTCAAACTCAGCCCCTCTGCCAACCTCCCAATCAAACTTGCAGAGAAAACCCAAGGGGCAAGAGAGCATCGAGGAGGGAACGACGCACCGCAACCGCATTCTGCCCTCTTTGTCTCATTTCACCTGGCAAGCACATTCACGAATGGATCGCAGCATCGCATCCTCCCCCCACCCACAGAGACTGTATACAATCAAGAAACGAAGGAAGAAAGGACACAAAGAGGATAACGGCGAGCCCTTCCTTCCCCCCCCGGTCGATATAGAGAGAGACAGACTCCGCCCCGACCCAACCAAGTGATCAATAGAGGGAGGAGGCAACAGAGCTAGGAGACGAGAAGGGGAAAGAAGGGAAGACTGTATGAAGAGAAGAACGCCCTCTGTATGAGCAGCGATGCAATAGATGGAGTTCTCTTCCTTCCCCCCCTTCCTCCCTTCTTGCTCTCTCTTCTCCTCTCACTCGGCGTCTGCGCCCTCCTCCAGGGGATCCTCTTCCAGTTTGTCTGCACACACACACACACACACACACACACACACATACACACACACAGACGGGGGGTTTAGGGCGGGGAGAGAGAGACTTTATGTTTCTTTCTTTATAAATCTATTTTTCTTTTCACGCACCCGAGAGACCAAGAAAGACAGACAAAGAGACGGGTGCTGGCTGATACGCACTGAGAATGTTCGATCGAGGCTTTGTTGGTTGTCCGAGCCAGTGAGGGAGACCGATGCGGTTCTTTTCTCTCGTCTCATGTCGAAGAGAAAGAAGGATTCAAGAGAAAAAACAATTCATTCTGAGTACCCACTCTCCGCCCCCCCTTTCTTTTTCTCTCTCAAGTCCACAATCAGGCAGGCAGGCAGGCGCCTAGGCAGGCAGGCAGACAAACACGCGAATCCCCAACTGGCCGACGAAGCAAAGCGGTTCGTGCTTCCTTCTCCTTGACGGGATCACGTGAAAGATCATCACTGCATGACGGTCCACCCTTTCAAAAAGAGAGTGAGTCTATGTGGCACAGAAGTACACTGAAGACACAAAGGAGACACCGATGCACCCCCCTGACTGGCTGAGTCACTGACTCACAGACTGACGCACGCACGCACTCACTGACTGACTGACTGACCGGACTTGTCGTCTTCCTCGAGAGGGTGGGGCTCTGGCTGTTCTTGGCCGTCGACCGGTTCGTCCTGGATCTCCGCTGCACTCACTCACTCACTCATTCATTCATTCACCCGTATAGCAACCTTCTTTTCGCGTAGTCATGAATCTCCGTCTGGCAGAGATTTGTCGTTCGCGCAGACAGACAGCCAGTCAGTCAGTCAGTCAGTCAGACAGAGTGAAAGAGAGACGAACTGGAGGACCTTTCTCGCCGACCAACTCACCCACCCACCCACCCACCCACCAACACAGCGACAGAAAGAAGAAAGTGAACGAAGAAGGAAGGAAGGAAGGAAGGAAGGAAGGCTCTGATTGAGACAACCTGCAAAGCTACGCAGAGTCACTGAAAAGGACTGACTGACTGACCAGGCGCGGGAGGGAAGAAGGAAGGGACCCCCGCCGCGTGCCCGTACCCGATGTACACGGAAGCGAAGCTTTTGCCCTGAGAGACGGTCATCGCTCCCGGCCACTTCAGACTCGTCACAGCCTGCTTCCATGAGGGAGTTCGAATTGAGGGAGGACACATACTCATCACGCAGAACACATGCATGCGTCTGGACGCACATAGACACTCAAATATGCACCAACAAACACCCATATACGGCACATATAGACGACGACTAAGAGGGGGAGAAACAATATGAAAAGGCAGACTTCTTCACCTGTCCGTTTGTTTTTTTTCTTTTTGTTCAGCGTCTTTTCTGAGAAGAGGACACACTGACAGGCTCTGTGTTTGTTTCTCTTAGACTCCTGACATGCAGACAGACAGACAGACAAACACGCAGCCAAGCACACACACACACACACACACACACACACACAGAGAGAGAGAGAGAGAGAGAGAGAGAGATCCCTTCGCGACGCACCGTCACTGTGAATGCCGTCTCTCCCTCCCCCCCTTCCTGTGTGTACTTGCAAGGGTCTCCGAACTTCTGCACACCCCACGCTGCTTCAGCACCCTCCACTTCTGGGATCACAGCTGCAGGCATGCACGCGGGCATGAAAAGAAAGTCAAGCAAAGCACACGTTGTCTCTGATCGAGCCAGAGGGACTCAGAAGGAGGAGGAAAGGAGTAGCAACAGTATGCGAAGTAAAGACTCAATTGCAAGGATTCAGAGGGTCACCAATTGACGCACGCAAGCACGCAAGTGCAAGGAATCAGAGGGCCACCAAACGAATGGAAGGGCAGCCAAAAGGTAGACAGACGATAGGACTTCTTTGTAGAGAAACAACAACAGCTAAGAAAAGAAGCTTCGCACAGGAGGACAGGGGAGGACAGATGGACGGACGTTTGTCAGCGTCGAGACCTCGAAGAACTTCCTGAACAGGGTCCTCCTCCTTCATCGCCGCCACCTGAAGTTAGGTGAGACAGTCAGTCAGTCAGTCAGACAGGAAGTCACATTGAAAGGTGGACAAGGGGGGTGAGATATGTTTGATTCCGCTGTTTGTTCTCCCTCTCTCTCTCTCTCCCTCTCTGTGCGTGTGTGGTGTGTGTGTGTGTGTGTGCGCGCGCGCGCGCGAACCAGAAAACGGACAATGTCAAACATGCCAACAAAGAAGTGTCCAGGGGCTACTAATAAACGATTTCAAGTGATTGCTGACGCTTTCCTCTCACTGAGAGACGAGACATGGGGGCTCCGCCTTTCACTATCTAACTCTTTGTCTCTATGCCACCCCGGCCTTTTTCTCCTTCGGAAGAAAAAATCCCTCCTTACATAGATACATGCATCTGCACGTACACAAACCTCTCTCTGTCTCTCTCTGACCCACTTTTGCTGCCAGTTCTTCGTTCTCTTCGTCCACCTCGGGGTAGTTGCACTTGCCTGCATTTGCATTTGGGCATTTGGGTAGACAGAAGTATTCAGGGGAACATGCAGGCCCGGGAAGAAGAAGAAAAGAGCAGAATGAAAACAAACGTGTTGAAAGGACGTCTCCCAACCTGCACACCCCCCCCACCCATGCACCACTCCACCCACCTGTATGCAGAATGAACTCCCGGCAGTGAGTCCATGTCTCCAGAGATCCGAGGTCAGCAGCCGAAGGAAATTCGTACTCGGGGTCCTTCTCGATTGCAAACACGTCCTCTGCATTCGCTCACACACGCGCGCACACACATGACACGTTTCACACCCTGCGCATACAACACGGTTTGACCAACTAACCCTGTGCTTGCTTGACATCTTTTTCGATGTGAACCGAAAGAGTCCGTAATGAAAGCCAAACAAGGAGGAGAAATGAGAGAAAGCCGAAAGCAATTAATTCTCAAGAGAATTTTGTTGTGTTTTTCTGAGCCAGGTCTTCATGCATGCACGTTCTCTCTGCTTCCTCCGCACCCACCTGAATCCTCCGGTGTGCGGAAGTACCCCCGAGGGCAGATCACAGTGTCGGCAGTGATCAGAGCTATGATGGCCCTGCAGGAATCGAGGCAATTCGTTTTTGAGGGGGGAGGCAGGGAGAATTGAACAAAGAAAGAATAGAACGAAAGAGAGAACGTGAAAGAAAGAAAGGGCGAGGAGATGCATGCAGAAGAAGCCCCAGTGGTTGTGGTAAAAAAAAGAGAAAGAGACTGACTGACTGTGCACAAGTGGGAGGGGAAGGGGAGGCAGCGAGGGAAGTTCGAAGCGAAGAGAAGAGAAGAAAAGGTGCAAAAAAAGATCTTGGTCGTCTCTCTGACTCTTTCTGTTTCTTCTCCCTCACTGTCCGTCCCTCTTGACTCCAACACACGCACCCCGTACGGACACGGCCCCTTTCCCGACCTGACCTGACGAGTTGCTTCTCTGTCCCAGGGAAGTGAGGATGGGTGATCACAGGGCGAGTGAGGTCGCCTGAGAAGAGAAGAGGGAAAGAGCGGCAAGAAGAAAGAAGACATTACAAAGCACAAAGAAAGAAATTCATCAGAGGAAAAGAGGAGAAAGAGTTCTTAACTCCGAAGAGTGCCTGCACAAACGTGAGCAGAATTTAGGAGAGACGGGAAGGAAAAAGCAAAAAAAGGAAATGAAAGGGAGGACAACTCGAAGCAAAAAGATCGACACTGCGAAAGATTTTGCAGGCAGGTTGACCTGTGAGTACTTTTTTGATTTGCCTTGCAACCTGAATCTGCACACAAAAACGTATTCATACACAAAGAGGGGGGAGGGGAGGGTAATCTTTGATCACGACAAAACAAACAAAAGGCTGACCATGACACAACTAGCAGTTTTTTCTCGATCAAAAGGAAACATGCTGTTTGCAACAAGACACAAATAGAAAGAAATAATATGAAGTGAAGGAAAACTAGGAGAGTGAGACATCCGAAAAGAGAGGGAGGGAGGGAAACGAAGGAAGCCCAACCTTGGTGGGTACAGAAAGAGAGAAGGAAGAGAAAGAAAGACGTTTTCGACAGCAATGTTGGAAAAGGAACAGAAAAGAAAGAAAGAAAGAAAGAAAGAAAGGACGAACGAACGAAAGAAAGAAAGAAAGAACGAACGGAAGAAAGAAAAAAAAGAAGAAGCAAAAACCAACCTCATTCGGGGCAGCGTCAGGAAGGATGGTCCACGGGGACTTGGCTGCACATCACAATCAATCAAAAGGGAACACAAGACAAGCAAGTAGGCAGGGGTAATTCTTCGATGTCGGGCAAAGTTAGAATGAGATTACCAACATTCATACAAACTCAGAGAGACTTTGGAGTGAAAGTCATAAACCACAAGAATCTGCTCACCATAGAGAGTCAATGAATGAGCGACGCATCTGATAACGAACATGGACGCAGACAGTCAAACGGGCAGACAGAGAAACACAGATTACACACACACACACACACACAGAGAGAGAGAGAGAGAGAGAGAGAGAGAGACAGTCTTTTTGGTGTCCATGTCAATCTATGTACTGACCATCTTTGGCAACCCAGTAGGTAAACTTGTTGGCGCCTGTGCCCCTGGGCTCGATGTCTTCCCTTTCGCCTGAAGTACAGAGGGAGGGACAGGTAGACAGGGAGGGATTTAACCAGAGTCAGAGAGACCGCCAGTAGCCAGACAAACAAACGCACGCATACACAGACATCATCACATCTTTCCAGAAGAAATAGTCCAGTGCGCCAACATTCAACTTCGAGGAAGTCCCCTGGTGGGAAGAGTGAAAGAAACACAACTGAGAAAAATGGAGTGCATTTCTTCTTCTCATAAAATTTTCCGACACGCTTGAGCGGTGCCAGACCGAAAGAGAACGAACGAGCCTATCCTCGCATTCTGTAGAATCTGCCGTCGTATTCATGAGAGCCTTCACTTCCCCACAGAGAGCCTCCACTACGCCTCGATTCCATGTATCCCACACACTCAACCAAGGATGCACATTCGGTGAAATGGGAAGCATCTTATTTCACACGGACAGGAAGACGGAAACATCGACACCGAGAGAGACGTGAAGACCGATGGAGAGAAGAACACTGAAGGAAGAAGACAATGAATGAAGACGGGCACTCGACAGAAAGAAAGAGCACAAAACCCCCCCCCAAGAGAGCAAGGATTCAAACAAGGAAGGAAAGAAGGGAGGGAGACTCCCTCCCTCATGAAAAAAAGCGACCCACCATCATCACCACCATCGATCCGCCCCTCTGCCACCAGATAGTCTGCCTCAGTGCCTGCACACCCATGCAACAAAGTTTCTTTCTTTCATGATTGTGGGGCTACACGCTTTTGTGTTATGTGTGTCTTCGAAGAGTCGGTCTGCGAAGATGATTCCCTGGAGCAGGAACAAAAGATGGAAACGCAGTGAGAGGCCCTGTTGCAAAGGAGTGGCTGAAGGGGAGGACTTAGATGCGGGTACTCAACAGGGCAAACAAAAGGCAGGCCAGCGGGCGTGCAGAAAGACCAGCTGAAACATGCACAGAAACCGGGGGTGGCTGCTTGAGCGTTCGCAACCCTCCCTACCTCCTTCCTCTCTCCCGTCCGCTCGCGCGTCAGGTCTCTCTTTCTTCTTCCTCTCTCCTCGCCACCCGTTCCCTCTTCTATTTACTTTCTCCATTCCGTCCTTCGTTCGCAATTTCCAGCCTGCCTCCCTGCGTGCATGAACCGGTTCTGACGGACTCACTGACTGACCCAAGAGCTTCCCCCAGAACCGAACGCTCTGCAGTCCCTCTGTCGTCGCGGCAAATCGCTGCAAGAGAAGCGGTGCACACAAGTGGCAATGTCAATGCATAAGGTGGACAAAGAACATTGTCACTACTGCTAGGTCGACCATCCATCCATCCATCCAGAGTTGCTGCACATCTCCGGAGGGGGGGAAGGAGAACGATGTCGGGTTACAGAGGACAACTGAACTCTCCATAAACACAACGCCCACACTTTCCGAGGAGTGATTGAACGAAGCCTGAAGGCCTACTCTTGACTTGCAGTATCCGTGCATATCCATTCATATTTGCGCAAAGACAGTATGTATGCAGGAAGGTATCAATCACGTAGAAGGAAGAAAGAGCCCCCAAGAACCCACCCACCCACCCTGAGGGAACAGTGGATCTCGTAGGTTTCCTGACGAGAGAAGCCAACGCCTGCCCACGCGAACATGTTCGCCTGTGCAAGCCAGTCGGGCATCTCTGCGAGGGCCGAATCGTCCCCTTCCTCCTTCGGGTTCTGCACCAACTCATTGGCAGGGAGGGAGGGAGGGAAAGAAGGAGGGAGCCAATACGGACACAGTGAAGTAAAGATAGAGAAGAAAAGAAACGTCAAAATTTGATCCATCATCCAGCCTGAAAAGTCAATGTGTTTCAATCAATCGGTTCCATCTTCCTGCTCTGAAATCTACACTGCATCTTCCCCCATCTGACAAATTCAGATACTGAGACCGACGCACAGATACAAATGGAACAATGCCTAGATGGGCACAGGTCTGCAGGGTTACAACGAAGAAAGGTGCACCCGTAGTTGTGCCAGGTGCTCTGTATGCTAGGCATGGTACAGTGAGAGTGAGATGGATACCAGTGACCTTGCAGGCGACTGGTGGGTCTGTACGACGGATCTCCGCTGGCTGAAACAATGGGAAGGCGAAGTGTGTACAAGACTTCCATGGGCAAAGCCAGTGCGGTCTGTCTGAGCAAAAGACTGACGTTGGTCAGGGAAATGGTGGTCTCGATCCATTGCTTTTGTAGTTCCTGCAGACAAACAGGCGGACCGACAAGTAGAAGCAACAGAGAACCTCATGTGATAAGGTGAAGAAAAGTGCTTGAACGGAAGGACAAACAGGGAAATCTTTGGTAAGATTTGAGGGAAGGACCTTGAAGGCAGGGTCGCTTGGGAGTGTGGAGGAAGGGTGTGGTGCTGTCTGGAGTTTGAATCCCCCCTCCTTGAGGTATCTTGACATGGACTCGAAAGTCTCGTACGCATCCTCTGGTTTCTCCTTCGCGATTTTGGCCAACAGAGAGACCAGGTGGCTGTACAGGTTCTTCCCTCCTGAATCCTTCTTCAGAAGGGCTTGAGCCTGCTCGAACGTGATGTCTGCAGACATGGTCGTGCCAGCCCCCTTTGATTGGAATGAAGTCGTCAAGTGGGTGATGAGCAACACAACTAGCTGGTCAGCCTAGCGTTGCAATCTCTCCTGAAATCGCAGTGAGAAGCGTGCAAGCCCTGTGCTGCAGACTTTACTGAGCTACTGTACCAAAGACCAGGGACCCTTTCACAGAAGCATTGGACAAGCAGAGATTACACTTTGCTCTGCCTTGAGAAGGAAGAATGATCGTTGTATCGAACCCGGTCGAATATCTCGATCATGCAAAATGATCGAGAATCCCCTAAATTCAAACAACAGCTAGCGCCTGCATGCGTGTATCGCTCCGATCGAAGATTGCAAGCGCCGGGGCCACGGCGGGCCGCGGGTGGCGGGCGGCGCCATGCACCGGCCGGCCCCGGCGCCGTTCAATGCATGTCACCACCGCCGGAGCGATTCAATTCGCGCGCAATTAACCGCGCCGCGCGCATCATTTATGCAGGATACGCCGGGGCCCTGAAGAGAAAGTTCCATACGTGCGTCGATTTCAATACTTCAAGTTGAGTTAAAGGGGATGCAAGTAAACTAGATCAACCTATACGTACCTATATGTGCAAACAGAGTGAGTGACATAAAAAGAAACAAAACGGCGTTCTGCTTTGTCCCCCCTGTCCAGCCACCTTATGGCGTCCAGACAGAAGGTAAAGCGAGGACAAGAACCCTGAGGAAGATCTAGAGAAAGAACGTGAGCAACACTAACTTATATAAGCAACACCTTACAGGTTCATGCAAATGAGGTCTCAATCCTACTCTGCCTCTAAGAGGTTCTATAGAGCTTTGTTTTCAGACTTCTTGAAACTTCACATAAATCCGACTCGATCTATAGATTCAACTAGAGATTCAATGACTTCGGCTGACTTCAACTCAAACCTGCTGTAGGATGTTGCTCAAACCACATGTTGCTAAAGAGGCCAAACGAAGACTTGCATACATACGCAGAGCTTCGAGTACGACACGTACAGGCAGACTGCGTATACGCGCAGCAGCGGAGCATGGCGTCAGCACACAGGCTCATTCAGATACAACGCAATGCCATGCAAAACTCTAGAGGGCGGCACCACAGGGTAGGACTCCACTGTGACAGATCCCCTAAAATCGCGTCCTCGCGATCAGCTAAACACATCCGAGCATACGCGAAAAGGAAAAAAGAGGCGAGTGATCGAATGAGCATAATCAACCAGACGCAATGCAAACCCATGTAGCCAACAAAACACTGGCACTTCAAAGCATGTAGTCGAAGGAATAAAATTTTGAGCGTCCTCGCACCATGACAGAGGCATGGTAAGAAAGTACAGGCTGAGACACAGAAATCCCTTTAGCCGTATAAATTAGCATCATCATTAAGACAGTCATTCATAGTCAACCGACTCTCAAAATCTAGACGCAGAAGCTGAAAAGTTTCCTCCCATTGACGGAAGTTAATCAGATTGATATGCGCAAATACAAACAGACCTGCAATAAACAGCTTGTTTTCTTTCTCTCTTTCTCGCTTTCTCAGACCAGCTTGCTGGAAGGAAGCGGGCAACAGACAGAATAGTATGCCTATAAGAGATCCCCTTCCACTTCTCTTTTTTGAATGCAAGTGACGGGCAGACGGAGGTTTGAACAAAATATGAAGAGACGGCGAAACCAGAGGGCGGCAGCAGAAAGCCTCACACACGTCTATTCATATCATTTCCCCCTCTCTCTTCTATCTCACTTCCTTCCTAAAGACTGCATGCACATCTCTTTGCTCGTTGTCACCAACACCGTAGATCGACCCAACATAATAGATACAAACCGGGGCAAGCAACCGAAAGCATTGGAGCTACATGAGACACGTTGGAGAGTGGCAGTTAGTTGGCTAGCATAACGGAGCTCATAGGTCGTAAGTTCAAGTTCTGTCATGCAAGGTTCGTACTTCTCTCTAAAGCAATGCTCTATTGCTTTCAGACTGACTAACCTGCATAGACTTGCATTGCATGTGTATTGACTCATAGACGGCGCGACGCCATGCATGCGGCTAGGCTCGGCATGCGCGCGGCTCATTCCATTCTGACACATGGAACCACTTATTGTCATTCAGACGCTCACATCGTTACGTGCCACCACTCCCTCTAGGCCACGTCCACGCTGGCCGAAGAAAAAGAAAAACAAACAAGCTGAAAGCATCGATCTAGAAACGAATTTTTTCCATTTATTCATTTGTCCATTCAGACCGAGTCATACAGTGATGCCGTCTTAAATCTGATTCAATCACGTCGTCTCACTCTTCCCTACACCGTGCCACCTCCCCCTCCTGGACCGCGTCCACGCGCGGTCGGTGACACACTCCACGGTAGACCAAAGAAAAAAAAATCTGGCTCACATTTACGAACAAGCTTGCAACAAACAGACAAGCGAGGCAAAAGAACCAACCAAGAGCTAACAACAAATGAACAACTTCCAACGTCAATGCCGTCGGATGCTGTCAGAACAGGCACAGCCGCTCAGACAACCAAAGAATTCTAAAGCCAAACGAATTCACACACCGTTATACACAACGCAAACTCCGTAGTACCATGCTAATTCTTTCACACCCCGTGCCACACCTGAGGGACAAACGGCTCAACACCTTGGCGAGAACGTGCTAAGAAGGCATGCCAGTCAGCCGTGCCAACCCCTGTCATCTCTGGTACGAAATCCGCGCCCAACGTCCGCACCCGAAAGGAAAGATCTCGCCAGTACTCTCGCACGAGAGGGTCGTACTGAGGTGGTCTGCAAAGCCCACCAGACGTCTGCTGAACTGTTCGTTTCTTTTTTCTTTCCGTCTCCTTTGCCCTCTCCTTTTCACGTTCCTTCACCTCCTCCCTCTCCTGCTTTCGTCTCGCTTGCCTCGACACCGCAACTTCCACCGTCCCTTGCCTCTCTTCCCTCAATGAATTCAACTCCCTTTCATGTTTTTCTTGTCTCTGTCTCTCCTTCTTCTCCTGCCGCTTCTGTTTCTTTCTTTCTGCTCTGCCTGTCTTCACTAAATCACGCCCGTCTCCGTATTTCCTGAAAGCAGTCTCGCGTGCTGTTTCCACGTCTGACCGCCCTGCACAGTCATCTCGTCTCTCTCCACTCTCTGTCTGGCCGAACTGCGACCCAGCTCCAATCTTGTCGGGGAATAGCCTCCGCTCGATTAAGCTGAGCCTCATCGGCACCACTTCTTCTGATGGAGACGGAACCGGAAAATCAAATATCGTGTGGGGCGTCTCCTTCCACGTGCCTCCCTCTTCCATCATATCAACACCGCCCTCTTCCATCAACTCATCTCCATCCATCCCGCCAAAATCGAATTCTTCATCAACTGCGTGTCCAGACACAACGCCTGCCTCCGTCTCAAAGCCAGGGGACACACTCCCCCATCTGGCTCTCACAGTGTTCTCACCCGCCAGGCCATCGTGCGGTGAGCCACGCAACCGCATACTGTCACCTCGGCCGTTCAAAATATCATGCGGCTCAAATCCTGCCTGTCTCGTGGCGACAGCGCTTAGAAGATTCATACGAGAGCCTTGGATGCTGTTCCCAAACCCCCGCCCTTCTTACTGCAGTCGCCCTCCCCCTTCTCCCAATCGCGCGACCGCACTGCGACTCTTACCCTCTGACCTTACTGGTAAACGGCGCCATGAAATGCGCCCTTCCTGCTTTCTCCTCCCTCTCCCTTTCTCTTTCCCCACAGAAGCGGCTTTTTGATCTCCAGGTGACTGCTGTGATGGCTGCTGTGATGCTATTGGCTTCTCTGCCGCTTACTTGTTGGCCCAAGCTGCTACCGTCAATCTTCGACTCCTGTGTGCTTTCGGCTTCTTTCCGGTCAGACGTTGTTTTGCTTCATCGCCCTTCCCTTCCTCTTCAAGGGTGGGCGCGGCCGGTTGGCAGCCCCCTACCACCTCTGAAAGCTTCTCCACCAGTTGTTGACTCTCATGCAAGAAGGCCTCACCGTTCTTCCGCACCTCCTTGAGGGACACGTTCGCATACTTCTCTAAAAAGTCTTCAACAAGCGAAACAAAATGACTGAAACGATCCGTCACAGACATCACGACCATCCGATTGGACATTCTTCAAAGAAAAGGAAACTGCAAGGAGCCTGTCATGGGGAAATAAGTCCCTGTGAATGTTCTCGGGTAGCTGTGTACGTCGCTCTTCAGGGAATCGCCAACTGAGAACGATGCGACAACACCTTCATTCGACCAGTCAAAGACGGTCAACGAATCTACCTTATCTGAGCGGGTCGACCACTCTGCTACCACGTTGGAGAGTGGCAGTTAGTTGGCTAGCATAACGGAGCTCATAGGTCGTAAGTTCAAGTTCTGTCATGCAAGGTTCGTACTTCTCTCTAAAGCAATGCTCTATTGCTTTCAGACTGACTAACCTGTATAGACTTGCATTGCATGTGTATTGACTCATAGACGGCGCGATGCCATGCATGCGGCTAGGCTTGGCATGCGCGCGGCTCATTCCATTTTGACACATGGAACTACTTATTGTCACTCAGACGCTCACATCGTTACGAAAACGGTTGCCGAACCAAGAACGCTATGAGGAGCAGAAACAGTAGATAAAAAAATATGTCCAAGTCTGTCAGATGCCAGGACTGAACTACGTCGAAGACGGTGTAATTGACAGCGTATCAGGTATGGTGGCTCGGGGCCCAAGGGGGTAAAACTATCGGGGTAGACAGAAAAACGCCCGCCCGCCTACCCGGGAGATAGAGAGGCTGAGAGAGCCACGTCAAGGACGATACGTCAGGGACAGTGGCTTGGGGTCTTAAGAGGTGTCTTGATCGAAATAGATAAAAAAACGCCCGCCGACTCATCTCATGCAAAGGGTGGCAGGAGGTAGAAGAACGTTCGAATTGTGTGAATTTTTGTAGGTCTTCCCCACCCACCCACCTAATGGCGTTGCACCGTGGTGGCCTCCCTTCGGGCAGCCCACCCTTTGAACACGGTCCGGCCAGCAGGAGGGTCGTAGCCCTTTTATGGCCTACGTTTAGGATTTTTCTCGTTGGGATTTCGGGGCTAGAGAGTGTCACTTCAGATTGGGGCTAGCTCGGCAGGCTCATTCAAGCGGTCGTTTAAAAAAATATATATATATATAGTGACCCCATGCATGCACTGCAATCCACTTTTTTTTTTTTTCAAGTTTGTATCAGCCCGGCTGGCTTTTTTTATTCAAACTCACCGACCAAGAGAATGTATGGCCGACCGCGGCGTTCATATTCTCGAGTGCATGGAATTGCATGGTAAGATTCGATTCAGGTGAGACGCCCGCATAGCATGCATGCATGCCGGATAGCCATATATGTAGTCTTCTAAACTGGACATTTCAGTTTTGTCGCAGGAATTCAATGACTGTTCACCATCGCTCCGAACTCTGCACTATTCTTGCGCAATCCCCAGCACTGCAAGCTCACAATGGTGGAAACAACCAGGCGAGAAGCAGGACTTCTTGCTTCTACGTGTTGCTCAATGAATCCGGCGTTGTCCACCTGTATTCACACTTGAAGTCATCCACAGAAGTTCACAACACCGCAAGACCGTCCTATGGGTTGTGGGGCGGGACAGAAGGCGGTGGATGCCTCTGGTGGAAGTGCCCTGGCCCCCTCCGCAATCGGAATTCCCACGGGAAAGGGCAGTCAACAGATCGGCGTCAACGATACAAAGGTCAGACACTCGAAGACTTGGCAGTGAGTACATTTTTCTCCAGTCCTGCACTGGAGCTGAAAACATACAGCAGAAGCGTCTAACGGACAATTCTAATCTGACTGAGCTGTCACGGCTGCATTTTGTCTTCCCTCTGGTTGGATGCCTGCAGGATTCCAAGTTCAACAGGAAAACAAGCTCTCAGTCAGTCAGTGAGTCAGCCAATGAGTCCAGCTCGATTCTGGTCTGGTGGCTGCCAGCATAGGAAGAGCTCCTGCTGATACCACCACTGTTCTGCCGACAAACGTCGTGATTCAGCGCCCCCACTGTTTTCCCTGCCCCCTCCTTCATATAATTTCACGCTCTCTGACACGTATGTGCTTGTGCGGAGGTAGGCACATGTGGACGCAGAAATTCGTGAATTCACGTGTTTGCAAGCACAGTTGTTCCAACGTATCAAACCCGGTACAACATCTAAATCTTTCCCTTCCGTTTGTTTGCAGCGGCAAAAATGAGAAGAAAACGTTG
This sequence comes from Chromera velia, assembly GCA_018398765.1. Taxonomy (NCBI): domain Eukaryota; family Chromeraceae; genus Chromera; species Chromera velia. The sequence continues at coordinate 3,792 of JAHBMJ010000659.1, read as the reverse complement.
GGGCGGTTTGGGAGGAACAATCGGCGAGGGTCCGTAAGTGAAGGAGTGAATCTAGGTCTGACGCTTTCGGTCTTTGAGCCCTATCTTCTTTTTTGTCTTTTTCTCCACCGACCATGCCAATGTCTTTCAGTCCTTGCACGATTTGTACTGTTTTACTGCGCTCGTTCTCTTCGTCGTTCTCTGCACATATGCGCCTCCGGTTCCAGTCCTCTTCGTGTTCCTCCCATGCAAATCCCATCCCTTTCCTGATTGAGTTATCTATTCACTTCTACCGTTCTTTCTTCAAACGCACTCTTGGTGTATCGCAATGGCTTCCTAAGAACTTCCCTCCGCCTTCCTCCTTTTTTTTGGTTATATCAATTCTTGTGATCAGGGCTCCTGCAAGGCCCCTCTTTTTGAAATCAGTCAAGGAAAAAGGGACCCTGGACCTCGCACGAAATGGTCAGCGTGCGAGAGAGGGGTCGGGGCGGGGGGGGAGAAAACCGTTACAAGAAGGGCTGTACGAGAAAAAGCGGAGAAAAGTGCCTCCCCTGAGAGAGTCTCTTCTCCTTCGTTTTGTTTTCGGTGAAACCCATACAAACAAACAAGCGAGATCGTCTGTCACCGCACTTACGAATTCAGGCGATCAAGCAGCATGATTCTCCTCAGATTCCCGACCTTCGCTTGAAGCATCCAATTCAACGGAGCAAAAGTTTCTCTCAGGTCATCTCACTTGAATCTCTGCGCAATCCATCCATGCATGTGTTTGCATGTTGGTGGATGATTGTGCAGACTCAGAACAACTGGAGGAGGAGGAGGAAGGCCCCGAGGTGGAACTGAGCGAGGAGGAACGTCACTTCCTGAATGCCTGCTTGAAGAAACATTTTCTCTTTGCAACTCTGGAAGACGACGAGATCTCCCACGTGCTGAAAAGAATCAAAAGAATGGAAGTTCCAGCAGGAGAGGCAGTATTCAAAGCGGTCAGTACATCATACAACAAACTGGTCATACAGTTTGAGCTCCAGCCCTGTGTGTCAAGTCTGAATGCGGGAGGGAAAAAGGAACCGACGTCGGGCTGGTCATGCTGCTTTTTTCCCGCTTGAACTCAACAGCATTGCCGTATGGCAATGCACTGGCCGACGCCTTTCTGAAAGCATGAAGAGGATTGATTGTTGTCCTTGGATGCCCATTTGATTCCTTCCTTCCTTGCAGGGAGACGATGGTGACGACTGCTTCATCGTTCAGGTGGGAAACTAAGTTTGTCTGTGCCTAGCTGCATGCAGAGTTGATTGAGTCTGTGTGTTCCGTGTTTTCGATCAAGTCAAGGTTTGTCGTATTAAGTTTGGTCGATTAAACTCCCTCAAAGCGGTTATAGAGACCCGTGCCGCTCCTCCCTTGTGAGGTCAACTGAGTCTCGCTGTCCGAGAACGTATCGATGTTGACGACTCTTCATCTGTTCGCCGTGTTGATCAATCCGTCTCTCTCTCTCTCTCTCTCTCTCTCTCTCTGTTTCTGTGCATCTGTAGAGTATCGCGGTATGTCTCGCCCCCCTATGTGTTTTGCTGTATCGCCGTGTCTGTTGCCTTGCTTGTCTTTCTATCTGTCTACTGTCTCTCTTATGGCATATAGAAGAAAGCAGACGACAAGAGAAACTACTGCGTACTGGAGAAATTAATGACCAACTACATGTACCAACATTTTTGCAGGAGGGAAGTTTTCTCATGGAGGTAAAGGGGAAGGAAATGGAGGAGAGGCTCGAGAGAGGTATGTCTTCTCTTTCTCTGCCTGCTTTTTGGCTGCGTGTCTACCTAGCTGCATGCTGGTTTGTTTGTCTGTCTATCCATCTGTCTCTCTTTCTTGTTCCAGATAGGTAGTCAGACCTGGTCCTCTTCTCATCTTCGTTTCTGTTTTGGGAAGGGGACCTACGTCGGGACGGAGGCAAGTGACAGAAAGATACTTCCGGATTATTTGCGAACAACAGAGTCCCCCAGTGGGAAGTGAAAGCGCCCAGTTAGTGGGTGAAGTCTGGTCTCACAGAAGGTAGGTAGGCAGGTGGATTTCTCGGTGAGTGTTCCGTCCAGAGAGGCTTCTGTCGGCCTCCGTTTAAGCACTGCACATGTTGTCTCTTGACTTCGGTCTGCAGGCGTGATCTTCGGGGAATTGGGTATTCTGTATGAGTGCGTTCGGACAGCCGTCGTGAAAAGCGAAAACGATGGGATGCTTTGGAGACTCTCTGGAACGGTTCGTTGCTCTCTCTCTCTCTCTCTCCCTCTCCCCCAACCCCCCCCCTCTCTCTGTGTGTGTGTGTGTGTGTGTGTGTGTGTGTTGGCTGTCTCTCTCTCTTTCTCTTTCCGGCCTCTTTGTCCGCCTCTCTGTCTGCCTGTCAATTGTTCTCTGTTTTCGTTTGAAATTCTCTTCCTTTTCTTCGTGCCTGTCTATGTCCTGGTGTACCTTCTCATCTGTTTTCGATTCTTTCTGTCTGTACATCTTTGTTTTTGTAAGCATCACAATCCTTTCTTTGTTCCTTGCTTCCTGTCTGCCTTACGTCTTTGTGAAACCGGCACTCTCTTCTGTTTTTCGTCTGTCTTTGACTCCCAGTCTCTTCTGCTCCCTCATCGAGCCTTTTTAATGTTAGGGATTAGTTGTCGGAAAAGTTTTTAATGTTTTGGCAAACTGAGAAATCAATTTCAATAATGTACGTGCAGGCTCTTCGAAACGCCCTGAGACGAGCAGACAAAGAGAACGCGAGCCATCGAAGATTGACTGATACTGGTTGGTCGGTCGGTTGGCTGGTTGATCATTTGGCTCATTTAATTGAATTCCTTTTGTTTTTGTTCGTTTTGTCCATCTGGTGGTCCCTTTTCAAGAACTGATTTTGGCTTTGGTCTGCATTTCAACAGAAGAAACGTTGAAGCAAGCGGTATTCAGCAGGAAAAGCTGTTAAGAAAAGAAAGCTGTGGAAAAGAACGTCGTCGGTGAACTCTTCCAGGGACAACATACACTCAAGATACGCTGCCACGGGAAGAAGACACAAAGCAGATCTTGCCCAAAGAGGACGAGACGTGTTCATGACGTCAACTATTTTTGGTCATACTTTTTCGATGTGGTGGATCCATCCGTCTGTGAGTCAAAATGAAACGAGAATAAAAAGAATAAAGTTCGAATCACTCAGTGGATGAATGATTGACTAAATGGATGCAGAGTTGATTCGGTCTGTCATCGGGAAGTCCGTCAGTGAGAAGCAAATCTCCCAGTTGCTCTCGGTAAGCGACAGACAGCCCTCTTAGCCCCCTCTTAATCCGTTGCATATCCATAGCATTTCAACCAAGGAGACAAGAGACATTCTTCTGTAACGAAGGAAGAAAAGCGAACATGTAAGGAGGCATGGCCACTTCGTGACAATGCAGGACCAAAAAGCGTTTCTCTCTCATAAAGCTCTATCCTCTGCAGAATTCACACAAACGAACGCCTGACAAAGCTCCGGCTGCAAAAGCATCTCTTGTTCTTCTTGTGTTTCCTTCCTTGGTTCATGCAGCAAATGGAGAGGCGGAGTTTCAAGGCCAGACAGGAAGTCGTCGTTTTGGGTGACGTGGCAACAGAGGTGTTGCTGCTGGCAAGCGGTCGGTCACGTCGTGCGGCGGTCTTGGAAGGAAGTTGTTGCAGAAGAAAGAATTTCACTTGTCGACCAAGAGCACAGGGAGCCTGACAGTCTGAAGGGAGGCCCTGTTGTCCTTCTTTTGCTGTCTTGCATAGTCCACGAGAAGTGACATCACCAGGAATTCTGCAAGTGCGCATACCGAAAGTTTGCTCGGA
>JAHBMJ010000658.1:30942-38013 GCA_018398765.1 Chromera velia | reverse complement strand
CCCTCGCTGAACACGCGTTCTCTTCTCACGTAGCTGAAGGTCTTGAGGAATTTTTAGAAGAACCACTTTCCTGACTCTTTCGAAAAACTCAAAATCAACAATGGCCTCGACCACTCGCGAAAACGAATTCTTGTGTCTCAGAGTCACATGATCTTCCCTCTCTCTCAATATTTCATTGGTTGCTAGATCTCCCTCTGGAGTCCAGTTTGTCTCATCTTTATCTCAAAAGACAACAACTTAAAGAGAGCCACCCAGAACAGAGCGATCAACAGCAACTTCTCTGACCCCCCACCCGCAAACAATGGAAATAAGTGCATCTATCAGGGAGAACTCTTTATCACAAGGACAATGAGTGGAAGTTTCGTTTATATACTCGTAGAGAAATGCCTTCAGATCATCAACATTGAAGGAGACAGGAAGTGAAGAATTCTCTCTTTTAGAAAGTTTAGAATTAGGTTCAGAAAGAAAGGGTGGGCCCTGAGATTCAGAAGGTTGAGCGTGTCGGTCTCTTCAAACCCATCCCACCCGCCTGTGTACGATTTTCAAATTGCTTCCTGACTGACAATTTCGTTTATGACACTCATCAGCTCAGGAAGAAAAATGACAGGATTATCCCCCCCCAGAAAATGGAAGTCGCTGCAGCTCAAACAAAGAAAAAATCTGCTCATTGTCTCGATGTCCTCCAGCCGATTCCAATTCAATTTGAAGCCCGTGGGGAGAGAGGAAGGACTGCCAGTGCCCATTTCTCATTCCAGACGAGCCCAATTTTCATATATTTGAGTTTTCTCGATCTCTTGAAGAGTTGTCTTTCTGATTTGAGCTTCTCGTCCACAATCGATGATCAGCTGTCTTGAAACCTCACCGCCCATCCTGCACAAGAAGGAGGGGCGGAAGCCAAGGCCTAGGCCAACTTGTTTGTTTGCTTATTCTTTTTGTAGCCCTCGCGCTGCTTGATTAGCTTTCAATTCTTTTCGACTCAGCGTAATGCTCTTTGAGATCCTGTGCTCTTCATCTACAATTCCCAATTCTGTATAAAGGTCATAATCAGGCGAGAAGTACGTATCGGACCATAATAGATAGAAGTCAATACAATAGACCTGCTTTACGATATGATCACGAAAAGACCGAAACGTTGCTAGTATATATGTATAAGAGGCGTTAATTAGCCATTCTTGGTGTGACTCAAAGAGCCGTACTAGACTTTTAAGCTTTAATTATAGTCGCTAAATAAGTTGAGAAGCAGCCGTTCTAGATAGTTTAGCCGCGTTTGCGTAACTCCAGGTAGAAATACTAAGATACAGACAATGTTGAAGCCCTACGGATAGCATAAGTGATACTGGTTTAGTCTATGGTCTGGTTTTGTTGGTGCTCAAGATCTCATACTGGATTTTTTGACAACTGAGTTGCATTATAGTGCTTCTACCTCCACGGCATTACCTCCACTCTGTGTGGTCTTCCTCTAACGGTGTGCCGACCGATCAGACACGGCAACCCTCCCAGCGACACCCTGCACCGTTTTTCCCCGCTGGAACAACTTCTGCGCCACCCCTCTCTCGTTCTTCTTCACTATGGTAGAGCATAAAAAAAAAAACCTCTCCACAGCAAGAAGACAAAACAGTCTCGCCTTCCCACAAACAGCAGACGCACCAGACACCTATCCCGCAGGCCTAGGAGGATGACAACAGACACGGAGACCTAGAAACAATTGCCGGAAATCGATCCTATGTCCTCCTGGCAGAAAGAAGGAATGTTGCTCGGGAGCTCCGAAAGGTTTTTTCTTCACTGCCCCACACTGGAACTGCCAGACATGCCAAAGCACATCAACTCTACGACAAGACTTCACCCCGACATAGACCTGATACAGACACAAGCTGTATATTCCTAGGGGAGGGGTCATAGTACGGTACTCGTTCCGATAAAAGCCTTCTCGTCAAATTTAGTTCTTAGATGTCTGTTTTCAGACTCGGACGCGCCTAAGATTTTGGAGATCCCGACGCGCCTGAGTTTTTAACGTCTGATGCCCGAGAAACGGGACCTCGGCGCCCGAGAAACTCGAGCATGAAACTCGAGCGCGAAACTCAAGTGCGGAACTTGGGCGCGGCAAAACGCACAGAATGACTGTCCGCCAGAATATCAGCAGTTCATCGGAAACCATGCAAGCCGGGGCAGTTGCAACATTTGTTCATGGAGACACGATTCGCACTGGACCCACGATGCATACATGCATGGTCAGGCCCGCGCGTGGAACGTTTTACCATGCAAGGGGGCAGTTTTATAACTTTTGTTCTATTTTAATCGAATCCGGCGTGGAACCCGGATCTCAAGAAGGGGTGTGTATTATCGGTTACTTCAAAGTACTTCAAAAACTGAGAAACAGTCATATCTGCATCAAGACATTCATGTCACTCTAGCCTACTCTGGCCCAACATGAAAGAGAGAAGAGAGGGACGTATGAAAAGCTGTGTACCGAGACACGGAGAGACTTTTCTCTACTTTTCTCTACTGATGCTCACAGTGGACGGTGTCCTTGCGCCCGCATTCCAAGCTGTAGTGAGAAGAATAGTATGGGGATTGACGAAAAAGAATGGGGCTACACCAAGTAAAATGGCAGGAGCAGTGAAAGCAGGGTTGCAGAATCATAATGCAGATGGCAGTGCTTAGAGCAGCGTCAGCATGCAATGCCATGCATCAAGAAAGCAAGAGGGACACGGACGACGACGAAGACAGCCTGAGGGGCTATGTCATTGGCTACAGCGGGAGGCATGGCTACTGTACAGGCTCCTGAGGAGGAGGGCGATTGGGCGTGAGCAATTAGTTAAGTGATAAGACTAGTTAATTAAAATTAAACTAATAGAACGACATGCATACAATGTAACACTAAAAATCATTATCACACAAAAAAAGAAACAGTTCTTAAACTGTCGTAAAACCTATAAAAACCTAGCAAATTAAGCAAAAGAAGTGTATGTTTAAGTTCATTTTCAAACAAAAAAGTACAAAAAAGAGCCGTAAGATAAGAAAATTAAAGAAAATATATAAAAAAAGTCTAACATCATAAACATACTCTAACGTTATACCAATTAATATGACTAAAAGAGGAACAAAGAGTATTTCTAAGTATTTCTACAATAATCGTAGACTTTAAGTAAGTTGTATGTCTTCGTGAAGGAAGAAAGGAAAGAAGGAAGGATGAAAGGAAAGAAAAGAAGAAAAAAAGAAAAGAAGAAAGGAAAGAAATACAAGGAAGGAAGAAAGAAAGGAAGCAAGAAAGGAAAGTGGATAGAGAGGGATAAAGGAAGAAAGGAAAGAAGAAAGAAAGGAAGCAAGGAAAGAAGGAAAGACTCCGAGAGAGAGGGGGGCTAGGAGGGGGGGGAAGGCGCGCGCGCACACGCACACACACACACACACACACACACACACACACACACCAGAGAGAGAGAGAGAGAGAGAGAGAGATAGGCACACAGTAGCACACAGGCACACACACATAGGCACACGCACACACACACGCGAAAAAAGAAAGGAAAGAAAGAAAGAGAGAANGGGGGGGGGGGGAGGCAAGGAAGGAGGGAAGGAAAGAAGGAAACAAGGAAGGCAGGTAGGTCTCGACAAAGACTTTTCCAGGCACTTTACACACATTCTGCTACATCTTACAGTCAATAAGCTAGCAGTGCAGATGCACGCAAAACGAATAGGCACACAAAGACATTGAAGGGCACGAGGAAAACAAAGGCAGCACACATCATGAGACATGCATGTAAACACACCCAAGTCGCATGCAAGACTCAATGGATGGATCCTGCGCAGTGTGTCGGAATATGAGTTCGCTCTAATAGAGACCGTCTACTTCTTTCGCATCGCACTTAAGCACCTGCTTTTTTTTGCCTTGCTTCCACTACTACACCGAAAGAAACCCTTTTGGATGTCATATGAGCCTGTCATAGTACGCGGCAATACTGCGACGTGACGCTGCATAAAATGCACCGAGCCCGGCCCTCACGTTTCATCAGAGGCTCAGCCAGACCTTTCACACACCCAACAGTTCCGGAAGACGATCATGCAGACAAGCAATCTAGCGGCGCGAGCAGAGCTCACCAAGGAATTTCGAGCCCGTCTTCGCAGTTCACAAACCTGCCTGAGGTCTCTATGCTGCCCTTACCAATCTCATAGAAGACCCGCTTTGCCCCCACACTCGATTCCACTGCCCCCTCAATATCCCAAATCTGTGCGAACTTGGCGGTCATGTCGGTCCTGTTGAAGCCAGGATGGAGCTGTGAAATGAACACACCCTTCTTCCTCAACTCCTCCGACATCAAAACACCCGCAATGTTGCATGCGGCTCGCGACATATGGTGTCCATAGTCCCCCCCCTCGTCTTTGTTCTGCACCCGTCTCCAGGCCGCACTGCCTGCCTGGCTGGTGATGATCACGACGTGCCCACCGGGCTGCTTCAGTTTGCCCGAGTTCAAGAGAGTGCTTGTCACGCGCAGAGGACCCACAGCACAGATGTCAATCTGCTTCAGTTCTTCTTCAAAGAGCATGTTGCCAATTGTCTCCTTGGCCTCTGTAAAGTAACCGGCATTGTTCACGACAATGTCAAGAGGCTCAGAGAGGGCCTCGACCATATTCTTCATCGTCTCCGTTTTGGTCACGTCCACCCCCTCGATCACCTCCACACCCTTGATAGCAGATAGGTCTGGGGAGGACTTTCGAACTGCTGCATAAACAATGGCGCCCTGGGCTGCGGCTTCTTTGGCGAGTTCAAGGCCGAGCCCGCGGTTGCACCCGGTGATGAGCACTCTCTTGCCCTTCAAGTAAGACCCGTCATACACGGTCTCAATATTCAGGTACCTCTGGTTGCCTGTCGCCTTCGCATTTGCAAAGCGTGCGACCTGATCGGCCATGGAGTACTTAGAGCTTTCCTCTGCCATGGTGATGGTTCTCTTCTGAAGATTGGAGTGAGAAAGAAGAGATCTGCTGGTGGAAGGAAAACGCAGAGACGGAGAGGAAGAAGAACTGGACGACAAGAACGCGGCTCGGGGGACTCCCGTGAAGGCACGGGCAAAACAGGCAGAGAATGCCAAAACACAAGCTCGAAGAGGATTCATTCTAGCAACTGCTGTGCGAGGCAAAGTGGCGCTGCCAGGGTTTTCTGACCGCTATTGCTGCAGGCCAAGCAGATTCGCATAGGGCACAGGACGAAGAGACGGAGACGGCAAGTCGCCCTAGCTAGCTATAGCTCCCTCGCGATCCCGGAAAGTTCGGGATGCGCGCCCCTTGAAGCCCCGAAATTATATACTTCGCGATTAAAGTGCCCCGTCACCCCCGTGGCACGCGGCGAGGTGAGAAAATCCCCTCAATTAATACAACCACCACATTTTTTTTACGGTGCTCTGACTTTCTAGCTCCTACTAGCGTACCTATGCATGTTGAACTTCACCGGTGTTTTATACCGGGCGGTGAGCTCTGTGATGATTTTGTACCCACTTTTCAAGACACCGATATGCATATTTTTCACACTAGGGTTGAAAATCTGAAAGAACGCTCCTGCAAAACTTCTAACGACGCTAACATGCACGACACGCGATTTATCATATTCCTGTGAGAGCATCAATCTTATTGAATCTTTGAAGTATATAAGCACAGCATGTTGAAAACATATTACCCCTGCTTGGCTAACTTCATGTGATCGAACAAACGAGCTCCTAACTTACTGTGAAAACCTAGGGTATGACAAAAAAAAAAAATATATAATTTAATTACAAACCCTAGGGGTATGTGTCACTCTGATTAGCTATAACTCTAAAAAGTGGTTTTTGAAGGTTTTTAGGATGAATTGACCTTATTCCTACGATAACACAACTTTTTAAATTAAATCTCATGACCTTTTATGTATAGGAAAATCAATTCGCCCTCTGAGGTTCGCAAACGCTCATGATGTCGGTTTACAAATCTAATCCCCCAACCTGACCAAACCTGTCTAAACCTGTCTAAACCTGGTTCCAAATAGCTTTTGCATGAATACAAAGAAGATGCAAAGCAAACACAACCTGGCATTTTACCAGGAAACATTAGACAAACTGATCATTTAACGAATGTAGGATAAACTTAAGAACACAAAAGCTGCTTTCATTCTTTCACACTTCAACAGACTCCTCCAGAGGTACAATTTCCTTTTCTGAATCAAACACCCGGTCAATTTGCTCCAATTCTTTATCTTCAATTCGTAAGCCGCCATCAATGTTTAGTGCAGTGTGAATCCAAAAAAACACTGCGCTGATCGGCACATTGTCTAAGCGTGGAGTATAAGAGCGTCGCATCAGCATTAACATGAACATAGTATAGCTTGCCTTGCTCTGTTTATCAACATCTTCATAGGATATAAGATTAGCATAAAATTTTGCATTTCCATCAATGTGGCCAATCCGAGAAAGACCGATGCTCTTGCCTTTCTTGGTAACAGGGTGAACATCTTCAGGATTCACCAGATCGACTACCTTAGAAATATATCACTCATGTTCTCCAGGTTTCTCTTCATACCGCACCGCAATGATATCCTCTAACCTAACAGAATACTCTCCCCTCTCAGGCTTTGTATGGCGAAGAAGAGGCTTGCATGCGATGCGCACTCCTCTATTAGCAGCAAGCTTCTCATCGCGAAGCTAAATGCGAGCAAGGCTGTATCCCCTTCCTGAAACGCTCATGCACAGAGTGTTATAGACGTGGTCCTACCGGCAAAAACGTACAAAATATGCTTTTAACAGATCATTCACATACAGATTTCAAAAGTTTGAGCAGGTTTGGATGGGTTTGAAGAGGTTTGGAAGGTTTGAGTCTGGTATAACCATGGTTTCCAAACCAATTCTAAACCTGACGTAGCGAATGGGTTTTAAACTCATCTAAACCTACCCTAACCTACCCTAAACTTAGCCACTGGACCCTATTTTAGCGTTTTTTTAAGCTTTTTTAGCAAATTGAGCTCCAAAAATCTCTTTTAAAACATCAAAAAATTAAGTTTTTATTGAAAAACCTAACTTCAAACCTAGGGTACCCTGACAGAGTGTCAGACCC
>JAHBMJ010000658.1:5942-23442 GCA_018398765.1 Chromera velia | reverse complement strand
AGGAATCAACTGTCTGTGCGCTCTTTCGGATCGATGCGACTAGATGTTCAGATGGTCCTCTGCAGGCATACAGCATGCCCCCCCCCCCTCTTTTTCTCTCTCTCCCTCACTCTCTCGTCGCATGCCGCACCTGAAAGGAATTCGCCCGAAAAAATCTGGTGTGCTCGATGGCTCCTGATTTGCCTTTCTTCCTCGTCTTACGGTGTCTGTGCCACACTGCAAAAGAGAGTGTCAAGCTGTGACTCTTCATCTCCACTCACGGTCTTCGTTTGTCTCTGTTTCTTTCTTATTTTTCTTTCTTTCTTTCTTTCTTTCTTTCTTTCTTTCTTTTTTTCTTTCTTTGTTTGTTTGTTTGTTTGTTTGATTGACTGCAGCTGGATGCCGCCAAATGCCGCAGGAAAGCAAATTTGGCGACTCTGAAATCTTTTGCTCGTCACCTCAGCCACACGACGGGCATCGCCGTTCCCCTCATCCTCTCACCCTCAAACCAGAAAAAAGGGGGTTCTCCTCTGAGTAACAACATTCGAATTGCAGGATTGAAAAGGAGAGGGAGCCGAGGGACCAAGAATGGGAGCAGCCAGTTTGGTTTTGGAGAATTGACAGGAAGGCAGAGGACTCGATCAGATTCGATTGGGGGGAAGGAGAAGAGCCCGAGCAGCAGTCGGAATTCACCCGAACAAACGCCTGCCAGTCCTCCTCTGTCTGTGCGACTCCAACTTCAGGCAAAGCTTAGAAGGGCCCTGGAGGCTTCGGCAGCTGCGGTCTGTTTTTCAAAGTTATTGGATGTGCAGCGACTTGCCAAATTGAAACGGGAGTTCCAAAGGGAGTTGTTACTTAATGGTCGTTCTGCAGCAGAGCAGAGTCAAATTTTAAAGGAGGTCAAGAGAGCAGAGACGAAAAGGAAGTTGGAGGAGAAGCAGAGAGGGGCGGCAGAACGAAGGAAAGGAATTTATGAACACCAGTTGAAATTGAGGGAACAGAAATGCAAGGCGCTGATGGAGAGACTGCGGGAAAATGAGCGAAGAGTGGAAGCAAAAAGGTGCCAAAGGTTGCGTCGTCTTTCACTAGAGCGATTTCAAAAGAGACGAAAACAGGAAGAGCGCAAAAAACGTAACAATGCACTGCTCTTCTTGAGGAGGAGAGTGCATATGGAGAAGATTCATTTGAGAGCAGAGAAGAAAGATGCAAGTTTGAAGGCGTTGAGGAAGAAGAGAAAAAAAGAGCTCCTTATGAAGCGAGCCAAAGAAGAAACGAATCGTCGTTTCCACATGGTTAGAAAAGCAAAACTTGATTCGGTACGGTATATGAACGTTGTTGGTCTCATTGAGCGAGAGGAAAGGAGGAAAGCAAATTACCTTCGAGACAAGGCAACCATGAGACTTGGATGTTGTGCCCTCACACTAGGGCTGCGAAGATACATGCGGGACTTTAAAGAGACTTTAGTGCTCACCCCGGCAAAGCGCAACTTTCTTAAGCAGCTAATCAAGACAGAGGAGCCTCAAATGCCCTGTGCGTCCCTTTCTGTTGCACACACCGCGGCACCGTCAACGGTGGGAAGTGGGGGCACAGATGAAGAAGTGGTGCAAAAGCCGCCTCGTGCAGACAGGGCGGCCGCAAAGAGAATGTTGAACACCCTATACAGAGGGCGTGCCCTTGCACGGACAGGCAAGAGCAAAGCACTGGATCTGTCGGGTATGAGTGATTTGGAAGGTCAAGAGGAGGGAAGTGAAGAGGATGCAGGGCGGTCGTTGTCGAAGTGCGGATTCTTTGATGGTTTGGAAGAAACAAAGAGGGGGGAAGGGGCTGAAGAGAAGGGGACAGCAGCCACAGAAGAGGGGAGACCGGCTGGAGAGGGGCAAAGTGAAGCCTTGGAGGGACAGAAAACTCTGGTGGTTTTCCCAGGGGATTCTCAATTAGAAGAGTCAAGGTCAGTATCTTGCCAGAGGCTGTAGGGTTGAAAAGAACTTGCTTTTTGGGAACACATCTGTATGAGTTCGGAATAACGTTTGTAGAAAAGGAGAAAGAGCTGTTCGTACCGTGACAAGTATGCTTCAAAGAAGACCGACTGACTCCGTTTTCATCCCAAGGATCGATCGGACGAATTTTGTTTGCGTACCCAGAAGAGAGAAAAGAAAATCTCTTTTACTTTCTCTTCTTTTTGTTAAATTGTTGCTTCCTTGCAGAGATTCTGTGAACCGGTCTCAATGTCCAAGGGAGATGGAGAGAGACAGGAGGCCTGCAGAGAGCAAGACGGTTTCCCTGAAGCTCCCTGAAGCCAAACTGTCCCCTCCGCTTCCGAGAACGAGAACAGAAGGGACAATGGTTTCATTCAGTGAGGATCAAAAAGAGGGGGGAGAAAATACAAAAGGGCAAAACGAAGAGAAAGGCACAAAGGCTGATGGGTCCTCCCCGGTCCGCCCGTTCTCCTCCGCTCTAGCAACAAGCACAGCATCTGCTGCAGGTGGGGGGAAAGGGGGGGACATTCTGACCGCAAAGAGGAAAGAGGAAGAGGTCCGACAGGCGATGGTCAAGGAAGCAATCTCCGATGCAGGCGTGCAGTTGTTCATGCAGGCGCTGCTCGGAAGAAAAAAAGTCAGAACGCGCCACCTCAATCTCGCAGACCTGACAACGTCAGTCATTTAGTCAGGCGCGCAGACAGGCAGGCAGGCAGGCAGGCAGGCACTCAGCCAGGAAGACAGGCAGTCTGTGAGTCTGTCAGTCGGTCTATAAGCAGCATTGAAAAGCGTATACTTTCTGTGTGGGGGTTCTTCTGCTCGCGCGTTCTCCTCTCTCCATCTTAGGGCCAGATTATGTGCGACTTATCGACATTCCCCTGCAATCCATTCATCCTCTTTTGTCCCTCTTTGCCTTTCTTTTCTTTTCTCTTTTCGACCTTCCAAGTGGTTGTTTGTCCCTCTCCACTTCCGAGAAGTCCACTGACTTCTTTAGCACTCTTGTCTTTGATCATCCCTGCCTTCCCCTCATATGGGGGCCTGTCGTGACCTCTCCCCTCACATCAGTCTCTCGGGAGAGCGAGGCTTCATGGCACTTCTCCCAAACATCTGAACAAACCGAATGCAGAAGACATGCATTATTGCAGGAGTTCATGTCAGTGTGATCATGCGCTGGTGTCACAGACCCAATTCATTGAAAAGCCTGCATGGATGAATTCAGGCATCTGGAGAAGGTTGAGGGTCTCGATGCGACCCCCTGGTCTACACAGAGGGTCAACCAGGACGACGGCACTCACCAATCTGCAAACCGTCACTTCATCTGGCTCTTCAATCTCTCCCTCCTCAAACGCCGCATTGCACTCCAGGCCCTCAGTGGTCTTGCGAGTAGTCGTCCTCTCCTTCTACCCCTGCCTCAGGGCGACGAGACAGGTTCTGCCGATGAGAGCGCCGCAAAGAGACACTGGACGGCCGCCTACCGCAGGTTCTCTGCTCTCCGTCGCGCCTCCCTTTTGGCTTTCGGGGTGGGTCCCTCGGCCCTTTCCTTCGGTCCCCCTGAGGGTGGTGCCTTCCCTGGCAGTGCAGCAAAAGAGGAAAGGACAGAGTCCGCAGAGTCCAAAGGCTCAGATGGGAAGAAAAAGGGGGGCAAAGATGGGCAGGAAGGAGGAGGAGGAGAGAGCTTGGAGAGACGGACTTCCCTTCCTTTGCTTGCATGGGAGAGAGGCTCGGTTGTCGGTCTCACAAAAGGAATCATTCGAGACCCCAACAGGATTGTTGCCACTGCAAGGAAAAGACAAAAAGAAAAAACATTTAACCAGTTACTTAGAAACATATCTGCAGCTTCCATATCAGAAGAAGAAGAAGGGGGAGCTGCCCCTAAATCTACTCCTGTGCGCCCCCCTCCCAACCCGAAGGAAACATTTTTTGCCATCTTGGCTTCTCTTTTTCGTCACCCTGTTCCTCGAAACGATCGAATGATTGCGGGAGTGGGAGACGACAACCAAAAGGACAAAAACCCACGGACAGGCCGTGCAAAGACGCTCACCGGACAGCGCACAGGTCTGTTGACAGTCACCCAACTTCTCGATTCCCCGGCCCTTCAGTTGGCCACGACAGACGACCAAGGCCCGTACGCAGACCCCGAGAGAATGCCTTCGTGTGCCTCCAGTGCATCCTCAGGGACATCAGAAGGGAGGGGGGGCGGAGACGCGTCTGAACTTGACTCTGTTGCACCTGCGTCCTCTCACCGCTCAAAGGCGTCACTCAAGAGAGGTGTGTCCCCTCATTCGTCGAGTAAAAGGAGCCAATGGAAGTCGGAGGCCACATCCACAGCGACGTCAATGGTCTCAGACTCCTCCGAGGACACAGAATCAGATGAAGCTACAAGCAGGTCCCCATCCACAGCCAGTCCCTCAACCAACCGCTCAAAAAGAAAGCATCGAGGCCCCCCCTCTGTCATCTTCCCTGCCGACTGCTCAGATGGTGGTTGCATTTTGAGAGTGCGCCCTCGCACAATTGACCCAGACGATATTCTCCTAGACGATTCTCATGGAAGCATCCCGCCAGACGCGCTCCTCGCTGTGTGCAGCAAAGACGCAGAGTTCAGTCTGGCCCTCACAGAAGAGCCTGAGTCCGCAGCAATCCAGTCCTTATTGGCACGCAGACGGCACGCGAGAAACAGGCCGCACGGGTATAGAAAGCAGGCCGGGGGGGCCTCTAGGGCGGATTATGGTTCGACGTCTCTCCCTGACTTGAAATTACCAGAAGCCATGAGGAAGAAAATTGAGGGAGATCAAGGAAGTGCAAAACTTCGGGAGACCGTCGCCTCTGTTCTCTCCTCTCCGTCTCTCGCAGATGTCCAGAAAATTGTCAAAGCCCAGCAATACGCAGAGAAGCAATTTCTCGACCAGATGCAAAAAAGGCAACGTATGTCTGCCTTGGGCGAGGCAAGTTTAGCGGCGTATGAGACAGCCCAAAAAAAGGGGCAGGAGCGAAGCAACAGGCTGAAACTCAACCGAAACGTCTACCTGCCCCCCCCTGCCCAGTTGCCATCCAACATATTTTCCAAACTCTCCGAAGACCCTGCCGCATTCCAGGCCCGTTCTCAGCGTTTGAGAAAGAAGTACTCCGAAAGAGAGGTCAATGGATTTCTAAGAGGACGAGGCCACAGAGGAACCGGACCCGCAGCGCTGGATCTGTCTCCCATGAGGCGTATGCGTTCAGTGGCGACTCTCCGAGCGCGTACAGACGATCTGTGGTCAGGAAAGCACATATCAAGGGGGGGCTGTTCTTCTCAACGTATGTTGGACGTCAGAGAGAAGGACAAGGGGGGACCGGGGGCAGGGACAAGCAACATGCTTCCTCCCCTTGCGAACACGAATACAGAGGCAGAAAAGGGACGCGCAAGGAGTCCTCTGGAGGGGGCGGCAGTCCGCGGGAGGAGCCATTCTTCTCCAAAGGGACCTGGAGGTGGTCGTGGTGAGCCTCTTTCTGCCAGGACGCGTCTGAGAGCAGCCCTCTCCCCCCCTCCCTGGAAGAAGAGACTGTCGCCAGAACAGGAGCATGAAGGTCGGTCTCTGTGTGTGTGTGTGTGTGTGTGTGTGTGTGAATGTTTCGAATGAAGGAATGTGTAGCTAGCTATGGAAGGGAGTTCGAAAGAGAATTCATTTGCCCGGTCTTTTCTCAATGTCAGTAGTTTTCGTACCGCGACTCCTGTCATGCGAGGACATTGAAGTCCTTTTCCATGTGTTTTGCGCAGAGCCATGGAGCAAAGACCGGCAGACAGTCAGACAGTCGGAGGAAGAGGGGAAGACATATATATATATATATATATATACATAAAGAGAGAGGGAAACAGATCGAAGCTAAAGAAGAGAGACTGACAGAAAGTGTGTGTGTGTGTGTGTGTGTGTGTGTGTGAGAGAGAGAGAGAGAGAGAGAGAGAAAGAAAGAAAGAAAGAAAAGAGGAGAGAGAGAGAGAGAGAGAGAGAGACAGAGACAGAGAGACAGAGAGACAGAGAGACAGAGAGACAGAGAGACAGAGACAGAGACAGAGACAGAGAGAGAAAGAAACAAACAAACAAACAAAGAAGGAAAGAAAGAGAACAAGAAAAAAGAAAAACAGAACAAGAAAACGAAAGAACGAAAGATAGAAAGAAGGGAGAAAGGCCATGAAAAAGCCAGCCAGAGAAGCAAAAATTCAGAAATTCCAACTTTTAACGTTCGTCAGCTAGAGAGACCAACAAACAGATAGATAGATAGATAGATAGACAAATGGACAGACAAAAAGTCAGCCCGCTCGCCAGACGGACAGACAGACAGACAGACAGACAGACAGACAGACATATAGATGCACACACCTTCAGACAAGCAGGAGGCAAAAGAGAAACTTACAGAAGAAAGAGTCGTCTGTCGGAAGTGGACGCGTAAAAGTAAATGACACAAATCACGACCATCGATCCCTCGCGTACGTAATGGAATTTACTGGTTTTCGAGAGTCGTCCTCTTTTCTGTCGAATTCGATTCCCTAAGTTGCAAACAAATGCACGCGCCTGCAGCCCGGACCTACGACTTTCGACGATCCAGCGCTCTTCTGGGCGAGCACGCAGCCAAGCAGCGGACTGTCATTCGGGAGCTCGAAAATAAGTTCGTCCATCAGGCTGACTGAGTGAGATGTGTATCCACTCGGCATGCATCATGCATCCATCAATTTTTCTGACTTGATTCGCAGTCCCGTCAAGCAATCGATCGACTCCCCATTCATCCAACCAACCGAACGAGCTATCGATCCATCTCCCTTTTCATCATCTCAGCTGGAAAGTCTGTATTGTATTCTCAGAGTCCTAGGTGGAAAGTGAAAAAAGGGTATGGCTCTCTTTGCAAAAAGAAGAACAAGTTGGACCCGTGCACGAATGGGCACCTGAATAATGCAAGTTTCCTGTGTTGCCTGGCGTGCTGTGAATGGCCCGGCCGGCCGCAGAGTATTTGATTGTGTCCCCAGGGTGGGGCTGAGGCGTCTTCAACGAAAGGATTTGAAGTTTCCGTTCTTGCACGTGCAGATCGAAGCACATACGGCCAAGAACGAATTTATGTGCCCAACGCCCTCGATTGCATGTGATGGTGCTTGCATGATACAAGATCTTGAAGCCCTTATTGCTGAACAAGAGCTACAGAATGTGGCAGGCAGCGAAAGAAGTAAAGAATTGTCAAATTCAATGTCAATACATGAAAACGGAGGGGGGGGGGCTTGTGAGAAGATTCATCTGAAGGTTGCTGTGTGTAGCAGGAAAGAAGAGCCAACTCTAGCTGGCTTACAGTACTCTTTTGCGCGGGCCTTGTTTCTTAACCTTGCTTTCTTTGTTTTTCATGACCGTATCGATCTGCATTCAATGTGTCATTTGAAGTGCTCGCCAGGATGGGGCCTCAAAGGCACTACAGACATTCATATGAGTGTTTGTGCGTGTCCATGCATGCAGGATGGCTGGATCGGTCTCTTTCACAGGGCGACGGTAGTCCAAGAAGTAACACTGCTTTCCAGTGCTACACGGACACTAGCATGGAGATTAAACAGGAAGAGCATGAATGCAATTTAGGCTCTCAATTAAACTATAATAAAAAGATATGGCGAAACATGTGGCACAAGTCACAAGTGTGAGTTTCCCCAGTTTTCTTTTTTTCTTAGTTTTTTGTATGTTTTTTTCTTCTTTATATTCATCCATATTACGCTATGCATGCTCTAGGCTAGGCTCTAGGCCATACTGTGCCCTAGGCTACCTATGCCGCACGTTTGACGCTCAGCACCAAGATCCGAGTCAGGGCATACAGAAGGTTCAAGTTATTAAATCTCGACAAAACTATAAGTACCAAAATCCGACATCGACCCCCTAGTAACGACTTTTTCTGATATTTTTAATACCAGGTCGATATTTGTGATACCGGTTTATTCAAAGATCTGATCAACTTTAACAACTTTAAAGCTGCTAAATGACTGTGATATGTGACATGATTAAAAAGGATCTTAAAGCATCTCTGTGCTAGACTAGGTGCTAGAAATTGTAAGTGTTAGACTATGTTAGACTGTTGACTAGGGTTATGAGCCAAGTTGTGCGCCCACAGGCGTTGGACCAGGCCGCGCAAGCCGCAGAGCGGGCCGTGATGCAATCAAAAATATGTTTTTCAGGTCATTGCTTTCGGTCGTATTGTGATGTCCTACTTGGGCGTGCCATGCAGGAGCCGCGGGAGGCGGCGGGCCTCATGATGAGCCGCGCGGGCACCGGGGGACCCAGGGCCCCAGACCAAATCAATGTGCCCAGACATACCGCCAGAAAGCAATGCAGCGGGCCCAATTTATGTGGTGCCACTGATTTATGTGGTAGTGATAGAAATGCACGTCCCCAACCAGATCTATATTTGGGAGGCGTGGCGTCTCTTTCTACATGCCGTCCTGTTCAGAATCAGAGAAGAAACAGAAGAGATTCCAATTATTATGGTCGAGCACAAGAGTAAAAAGGAAATCGACAGGGCAGTCTCCAACGTCTCGAACATGAGTCATGCCTGATGGGATTGAGTGATAGCTAGCCGATAGATTGAGATTGAGTTAAGTCGAGTCATATTGAGTCGGTAGTCGTACTCTGACAATTCGAACCTTAAGCCTGTCTTTAAATGAACTTTCTGGCCAGTCCTCTAGGCTAAGCTTCTATTTTTAGTCTAGCTTTACCTTGAGCCATCTCTGTACAGCACCCACTAGCACAGAACACTGACACTAGACGCTGATACTAAGCTATGCTTGATCGGAGGCTGCCGAATTAAGATGGTCTTAGTCTTGATCAAAGACGGCCGGAGGCCGCCAAAAAAAATCGTATGTCTTGATTGAAAGTCGCCAAAAGCGGGTAACGAGAGACCGAAGGCAACGCCGAAGACGAACGCATATCAAATTTATGTAAGAAACTTAAAGGGAGTCAACGTGAAAAAGATGTACGCCCGTGTATGCTATTGTCATGCAAATCGATCGATTGTTGTTATCATTTTTTTGAGTTGCGCATAAATGTAAAAGCATGAATGTAATTTAAAGCAATTGCATCGTTATCCAATCTAACTTGAAAAGGAATTTAGAGCTCTAAATTCCTAAACTTTGCAGGTTAATTTCTCGTGAACTGTAATGAATTAGAACTTGATACTAATAGTAGTGCTAGTAGATCTAATATATTTTTATATTTAAAATCAATTTCTAACTCATTATAGGTCATGAGAAATTGACCTCCAAAACTTGCTAAAAATCCTTTTAACTAACGGGATCACATAGAAAAAAAAAGTAAATAACTCTCTTTGTCAGGGTTTTTTGTGTCTAAAACAACTGTTGTTTAGCTGTTATATGGGTGTTGCACAAGTGTTGCAGGCAAAAAAAAAGAAAAGCAGATAACTCGTTTTTCTATAGAGAATTTTTTTTTTTGCCGTGACATGCCTAGCCTTTTAAATTCTTGTCTAAGTTGTCTCTAAATTCTTTTAGATTCCTCGCTAAATTCTTTTAACTTCATCTAAATTTCTGTCTAAATTCCTCTATATTCCTGTCTCTCTCCATGGTCATACACCTCTTCTATTGATATATAAGCCCCTGCCTTTGAATTTTGTATGCACAATCTGGCTGCAGCTCTATATTGATACTTTATTTATTTATTATTTATTTTTTTTGAAAAAAAAAAATGGTCGCTTCAAGGTGGATCCCTATTGATTTTGCCCTATAAAAGGTTTTATCATGCGCGCGGTGCACGCAAAAACAACACAAAAAAAATGTAATTTATGGACCAACAGCCTAGCCACAACCTGTCTCTGTGGTCTTTATGAAGGTGGGCGTCTGACGCCTACGAAAAATCACAGTGATTAAAGAAAATTTGATCCAGAAGAGAAAACCAGGAGATCGATAATTTTTTTAAGATTAATCAGTCATATGAGATAGAGTTTATCTCTCAGCATTGTTATCATATGTAAAAGCATAAAGCCTACTAATATGTACTTACATAGCCCACCATGTATAAAAACTAAGTTTAAAATATTATGATCATAATTTTATGTATTTTGACCGTGCAAAATTTAAGGGCAGAGGCTTATATATGCTCCAATTGTCTGATGATGATGATGATAAGGTGATTTAACCCGCCAGCCATCGTGTCCCAATGGCAAAGGGCAGTCTGTGAGCATTCATATCATATTGCAAAGCTAGGAGCACGCTAGCGATTGCTCGCCTAAAGCGGCCGAACTTTAGGACTACTAGCTAGCAAAACACTGCGCCCCAGGATTGATCAGTCCGGTCCTAGGCATGCAGTAATGAAGGCATTGGCCTTTCGGGCGTCCTTCTGAAGAAGAAGCGAGAAGTACCGCCTTACACGCTCCTCGGCCTGCCGTACCCCCTACCCCTTCGGGCTTCTTGTCTCTCTCTATAATCATACACTTCTTCTATCGACATATGCTCCAATCGCCTATACCAGAGACACTTTTATAGGGTAACCCTTTTTACACTAGTGAAAATACAATGAGCGCCGAAGATGGTCTTAGTGTTGATCGAAGGCGGCCGTAGGCCACCAAAGATGACAGCATTTTGATCGATTCTAAAAAGTTCATAGCTTAGTATCAGGGCCTGAGCGATTCAGGGGGGCTAGCAGAGGGGTAAACTTTTTAAAGTATATTATAGTACTTACTTAGTAGGTGTATATAGAAACTAGCTTAGCATCGTTTTCTAACTATACATTTTAAAGCCATCTTACAGATAGCGGCCTAATAGCCGAGCATGAAGATTCATTGAAGAATGATTGGGCATATCAAGAACTGATTACTTTAAATGACTATAAGCTAAATTTAATACTAAAACTTGCAGTCTACTTATTCTTTTATTAATTTTTATACCTATTAATCTATAGCTATTAATTTATATCTTATTTCACTGAAATACAATCTAGAATGCAGTGGTAGCGACTAGGGTAGCTATACAGTACGTCTAGCAATATATCTAGCAGTAAATATGCTCCCTATAGGAGTCCCTACAATATTGCAGCTTAGACGTACTGCAGCAATAGCCTTAGCAATCGCCTAGCAATTGCCATTCTAAGTTGACTCTGAGTTAGCTCACACACGATACACTTCAGGCTTTTCTGTCACGAATCGTCATGTCCAATCGCATGTAAGCAAGTATAGGCAACACCCGCAAGGCTAGCAGCCCGGCCGGTGCAATCGAATCCTGGACACAATATCATGCTTTCTAAACAAATACCAGAACCAACTCCGCAAGGGAGGGACATCACGGTAGGGACAATGACATCGATAAGTTGTTTGATCATCTGCAGCAATACTTCAACCAGCTCTCCTTTTGTGTCCTCGGAACATACGCTCTGCTTGTTGCCCTCCCTAAGCGGTTATTTCTATACTCATACACTCTCCACGATCAGGAGAGGCAAGAAATGCGATTGAGAATCCCACAGGAGCACGAACATTCATACAAGACTGCATGCCGCTATCGCCCGTATCCACCGAACCCCCCTGCTCCAGCTACGCCCCCAGGAGCACCCCCATGGTAGAGCGCATCAGGACCTCCTCGCCCCCCCCCTGCAGCAGCAGCAGCCCCTCCCCTCTCCCGCCCGAGGGCTCTCAAGACAGCTTCTTTCATGGATTGCCCCTCCCTCACATAATCCGGTTTCTCGATGTGGACTACGGTGTGCTTCTCTCGGACCTGCATACGTACAAACAAGCAGCCGTCTCATCCCTGTCGTTTCCTGCTCTCTTTCTCTTTTTTTTTGTGCGTTAGCGCTTTGTGCGGCCCTTGGTCTGCCGCCCCCCCTCTTCTCGAAAGGACCAATTGGTCCTTAATTTGCAAGAAAGCGGAAAACCAGGTCACTGCTTCTTTCTCTCCCCCTTTTCTCGACCAAATTCCTGTCTTTCTCGCTCACTCTGCGTTTGCATGGCGCATGGAGCTGGCCAGCACCCTTTGACAAAAGATCCTCCATCAGAAAAGAAAAAAGAGGACTGGGGTAGTCTGGAGGAGACTCGAGAACGCCTCCTCACCCCACCCCCACCCCCACACACCTGTTCCTGGTAGGTTTCCTGCTTGGACTTGATCTTGAACAGCCACATCCTATGGGCAGCTTCGGTCATCATTCCTGCAGGCAGGCAGGCGAAGAGACGGGAAGGCGACATGCACACTCAGATGGATTCACACATCGGTCATCGGTTTTCTATCTGTGCTAGGAAGGACAGAGACGCAAGGACAGGAGAGGGGACGAAACGGGGCGAAAGAGTAATGGGGAAGAGAGGACAAGCGGAGGTTCAAAACGAACAAAGAGCCGAAGTGGCGGACTGACACAGAAACAGATACAGAGACAGACGAGACAGAGGAAAGCGGGGAGGAGCAAGAAGAAAGGAATTCAGATAGACCGAGGTCTCATCGACAGAACGGAAAAAAAGGAGAACAACCCAAAGAAAGACGCACACACATACACACACCCACACAGAGAGCCAGACACACACACACACACACACACACACAAACACACACACACAGAGAGAGAGAGAGAGAGAGAGTGTGAGAGAGAGAGAGAGAGCGAGAGAGAGGGGGAGAGAGAGAGAGAGAGAGAGAGAGAGAGAGAGAGACAGACAGACAGAGACAGAGACAAAGACACACAGACAGAGAGAGAGGCCGACCAACCCTGCGAAAGGTCCGCGTCATCCTGACACGCTTGGGCGTACTCGTCTGCGCTTCTGTCAAGCATCAGCGTTTTCGCCTGTTCGTTGAACAGGGAGACGTACAGTTGCTCTGCACACCTACATGCAAACCAGAGAAATGGGGTCTTCTATGGAAGTCGAGTGGAGGGGATTCACGGTACGATTGAAGAAGATGAGCGGCACAAAAAGGCATGCAGGAAGTGGGTCTCCTACAAAGAGTGAATGGCCAAAGAAAGACAAAGTACAAAAAAAATTTGGAAAGAGAGGAAAGAGGAAAGCGGAGGACAAGCAAGCATGGAATCAATCTCATTCTTCAGAGAAAGGAGAGGGAACCACACAACACGCCCACGTTCTTGATGGAACAAGCGTCGTGGATGGGCAAGTCGACAGAGCACGACGACGACAGTCAAAGAGAGAAAAGAAAAGAATGCAAGATCCACAACAAGGATGGGAGACAGAAAGAGAGAAGCAAGGGTAAAGTGGTTGCAGCAGAGCATGCACAGAAAGAAAAAGTCAAGGGAGGAAATCGGAGACGGAAGGACCGACCAACCGGTGCAATCTGCGATGCGAGCAGTGAGGATCCACTTCCTTTCTGCTTGGACGTTCCCCCCGCACGTCATGCAATTATATTGTCCCGTAGCGATCTCTTCGACCTTCTTGCGGCATTTCAGACACGCGAGGTAGAGAGGAAGATTGCCTTCTGCCCCTGCACGTGCGTGCACTCAAACAGAGCAATGAGTCCAGTCGACAGATACACAAGTGAAGCAAGGTCAAACACGTTTGCCTTCCTTCACGACAGCAGAGGCAGACCATCAGGCCGATGACCACAACTCCGCACACGTGTTTCGCAAAGTCCCGAAGTCAGACCGAATTGACACACCGAGAGACCATAAGCGTCGTTTCTGTATCTTTGTCCGTTTCCGTATCTTTTTCGGCTTCCTCTTCTTCATGTACACAACGGAGAGACGAACAAACGACAAGCCGTTTACATACAGAAGTGGATCGTCCACAACAAATTTCAAATAATCCTAGGAACAAGAATAGCACCCACCGCCTCTCCTGGTCGGAATGTAGGTCACGTGGGCGAGAAGCTGAGACATGTCCTGCTGATCTTGTGCCTGTCTGTTTTGGACCAGGTCAATGATCTCCTTGAGCTCTCGTCTCTCTGCAGGTCCGGAACCTCCACTCCCGCTGCCACTGAGCTTCTGTTGGGGGACATTCCGTGGATCTCTGTTCTCCCACCAATTTCTGCAGAAAAAAAAAAAAAAACAAGCGGGAACACCAAAAACACCACAGCAAGCAGATGCTTCTGCTGTTCGATCATGCGCTGCGTCACTCAATTCCAATCTCTCTCTGATTCTTCACTCCTCTCGATGTGGTCGCGACCTTCTCTCAATACAGCACTTCTCTTCCATTCCGTTCTTTGGAGAAAAGGAAGAGACTGAAAGAGAGCCGAAAGAGAGAGGGGGCGGATAAGAAGAAGAGGGAGAACGGAAGAAAGAAAGAAAGAAAGAAAGAAAGAAAGAGAGGAGGGGAGAGAGAGAGACCGACCTGAAGTTCGCTGCACCCTCGATCCCCCTCTCCGTCCGTTCGTCGACCAGCTCAAAAGAGGAGGAGTTGAGAGAGTTCAGGGACCGCCCGTTGAATTCCCCGAGCTTCAACCCCTTGATAGCCAGCACAGGGTGACTCTGGAATATGTCTTCTGAAAACCTGCATGCATGCATGCAGGCAGGCAGGCAGGCAGACGGGCAGACGGGCGAGGGGGGTTCGTGTGTGTTCCTGATCAAATGTTCTTCTGTTCGGCCCTCTTTTGTTTTATTCTCAGATTTTTTCCCGTCTTTCGTTCTTCCACAAGGGTTCTGACTGACTCAACGATGATGATGATTCACTGACTGACTGACTGACTTGCGACAGGTGTCCCCCCACAGTGTGAGTTCAATCGTGGCCCCCGAATGACCCGAATTGTCCACCAAGGTCAGGTTTCGCTTGTCCTTGTCTTGCATTGTCGACCGCACCTGAATGACAGAGATGGGGCCCGCCTCCTGCACATGCAAGCAGAGAGTAAGTGAGTGGCTGCGTGGGTGGGTGTGAAAAGAGAATTGGCAGAAAGAAGGACAGAAAGCGACTAGTGCGCATCTGCAAGGGTGGGGGTCAGTCTCCTTGTGTTCACTGAGGCCTGAAGAAAGGAGGAATATGTGGAAGTGGATGAAGTCTCGCTGACAAATCCGACTCCCTTTCTCCTGCAAAGAGCTCCTTCGACTCTGCTGCGTTCATGGAATTTTCTTTCTGCATCTACTTCTGCCTGCACCACGGCAACGCGAAGTCTTTTGTTTCAAGCAAAACGTGGTGAGCATTAGAAGCAACAGACAGAGACCCAAACATGCGGGCAGCTGGGCAGACAGACCGACCTGTACCCCAGCCAAAATGTCGACCACGCTGCCGACTTCCATGGATGCGAGATCGGAAATCTTCTTGAAAACAAACCGCCTGAGAAGCGACGGGCGGGAAGAAAAGGAAGGAAGGAAGGAAGGAAGGAATGAAAGAGGGCCCCAAGCAGGGAACGCAATGCACTCCAACAGACACAGAACAGATGAGACGCCTCACACGGGAGACAAGAAGCTTCGTTCGAGAAAGAGAAAGAGAGAAAGGCGGGCACAAAGGCGGAAAGAAGAAGGAGAAAGACAAGAAGAACCAGGGAAGCCCCGAAGGAAGGAAAGAAGGAAGAAAGGAAACAAAATAGACAAACCCCGAGAAAGGCAGAACAGACAGAGAGATCGACAAAGGCATTCTGCAAGTCCTCACACCACAGACAGAGAGAGACCGACAGACAGACTGCACGACTGTTTCTCTTCTTCATTTCTTCTTTTTGCTTTCAAACGGACAGCCAGACTTTTTTTTTTCTTCTGACAGACAGGCAGGCAGGCCACGTGGCTCCTTTTGTTCCTTTTTTCCATCAGCACAAACAACCAAACAAGGAAAGAAATCATACCTACAATACAGACAGAATCAGACACAGAGACACAAAAAAACGGAAAGGAAAAGAAAAGAAAAGAAAGACAAAGAAGAAATGAAGCAAGGAAGGGGGGGAAGGCGAGAAAGCAGAGTACAGGAAAAGAAAGAAAGAGAGGGAAAAAAAGAAACGAAGGAAACTCGAATCAGTCGATGGTGCCGTGCCCTCCCAATTTCTTCTCTCCGTCTGCTTGATAATCATGTGTTTCATCATGCAGTAACAGCTTCCCCGCACGCGAAAGAGAAGTCCCTGCAGATCATGGTACACGCAACCGTTTTGCCGAATCCTTGCGCCCGCCCCTGCAGTTCTCGCAACCGAGCCACCCACCTTGTCGGGATCTGCACGTCATCAGGAACTTCTTCTACTTTCGCGTCGTGACTGAAAGTGATCTCGCATCTGCACAAACAAAGGGCGGAGAAAAAAAATGACAGTACAAAAAAGAGCAATCAAAAAGCATACCAATCTGGACCATGCAGTGAGGTGATGAGGAGTGTCAATCTGTGTCGGACGAAAAGGCAAAAAGAAAAAACAAAAGAACAGAGCAAAGAGGACAGCGCAAAACACCGGTGCGCACTCTTTCCCCCTACAGAAATCATCTACGGCTGCTGTAATTCTCCACGGCACCAACCTGTGCGTCGTTGTGTTGTACTTCTGGTTCGCTGCCTTGATTGTTCCCCTGGTGAAGATGTAGACCCTCCCGACCTGCATGCAAGGAAGCAGTCCCTCTTACACAGACACCAGACCAATCTTGTGCAAAGTAAAGCAATTGCAGAAATGAAGAAAGTGCCAGAGCAGCCCTCTTCAAAACAAGAAGCGTGGCACAATTTTCCTATCTTCCCACGTGTGACTCCTGGCGCCCTGATCTCATCAATTCGAGCAGAATGGCCATTTGGACCATATATTCGCACGCAACCGCCGATCCCTCACACACATCCGGACGCATGTAAAAAGTCATGAAGAGAGAAGCGCATCGGAAGGCCAGGAAGAGAAAGAAACAAAGGCACGGACAAACACGTATCTGCATGCCAGGCGCCAGGGAGAGACACAGGTGAAAAGCATACACCGTTGTGTAAACAGAGACAGCAAAAATTGGCACGCACACCCTACCGCTTCCTCTTCCACCCACCCACCCACCCACCACCCGCTGACCGACCTCTATTCTGTCGAAGTACTCGTCCACAGATTTGCCGAAGAAAGTCGCACGGATCTCGCCCGAAGAATCACACAGGTCCACCGAGAAAAGCTTACCCTCGCCCCTCTGGTTTGTGAACTGCTTCTTGTCTCTCTTCTCACTCACTCGGGCCTTCACAACCCACCTCTGCAGAAGGAAAGGCAGACAGGCAGACAGACTATATGGTTTCTTTTCATCCTCTTCTTCATGAACACAACAGATAGACAGGATACATCGTCTTTTCCTTACTTTACTTTTTGGCTTCCTTTCTTTCGGACAGACAGGCAGGCAGGCAGGCAGACAAACAGACAGACAGACAGAATGTTTCTTTTTTTCTTTTTCAGGGAGAGAGAGAGAGAGAGAGAACAGACAGACGGAAAGAGGGCGGGGGGGAGAGGGAGAGAGAAAGGAAGGACGGAAAGAAAGAAGAGAAGAAAGGGACAGAGAAGAGGCAAAAAGAGACCTATGACAGGACCAACATATGAGTTCCAGAGTCAACTCGAAAATAATGAAAAGCCCCACCAACCTGTTGATACTCAGTCAAGTCCTTGATCGGCATGAACATCGCATCCCCCTGTCTCTGCAGGGAAAGGGAACGGACACACACTCTTGCACGATCATAGAGACACACCCACACACACACGCGCGCGCGCGCGGGGGGGG
>JAHBMJ010000657.1:7245-36524 GCA_018398765.1 Chromera velia | reverse complement strand
GGGGGGGGGGGGGGGACAGAGAGAGAGAGAGAGAGAGAGAGAGAGAGGAGAAGACGAACAAAACAAAAAACGCAGAAGTGCACGAGTGCATGCATAAGTGAGTGAATGAACGGGGAGAAAATGAAATGAAAAAAAAAAGAATAAGGGGGTCAGAGGCGAGGAAGGAAAAAGAGCAACCACTTTAAACGTACCGCTAAATGAGTGAGGGAGAGAGAAGCCTACCAGTTCCATTTTTTGAATGCAGATGAAACCGTGGCATCGTTCCTTATTTGTGCTCAGGAAAAAGGGCTCTGTCTATCTGCACATGATAACAGCTAGAGAAAGCGGAAAGGGAATGACAGCTTGATTGTGCAGGCAGTCTCCCTCTCTCCTGCCTTCACTGCATCCCTCCCTTGCCGCTGCCCTCTGCAAACAGCAGTAGGATTGCCGGCCTTCCTGAGTCTGAAGGGGCTTGGAATGAAATGGAGAGGGGGGTGGGTGTGCACAGAAACAGGGAAAAGTGCGAACGAGATAGAAGATAGAATTCACAACGCAATTGAGAAGAAATAAATTGAAATGAAATAAACCACAGACTGGGCCCAGGGTTCTTTCGTTCGTTCGTTCTTTCAGTGATTTGGCAGAATGAAGTGAATGAAAGGGACAGAGTGAGGCTGGGGTGGGCAGTACTTAAATGAATTTTGATCCGTTCAATAAGTACGTCTTCTGCACGTCCTCTTCGGTTCTCTCTCCATCCCGGTCCCCACTCTAAGGACCAACTGTCTTTTCCACCACTGAAAGGAATCCGTAGCCCCCCCATGCAACCTACAATCGGTACTTCCTTTCTTTTTTTCTTTCTTTCTTTGCCCCTATGTTTCCTTTCTTCTTTGCTTCCGTTCTGCTCGTCCTTCCCCCCTTTGTGATGCCATTTTCTCCCTTGTTTGCCTGATTCCCTTTCTTTGCGTCTTTGTCTATCCGTGTACCTCCTCATGCGTTTGTTTCTTCATCTTTCCTTTGTTTCTTCCCTTCTCATTCCCATCTTCGTTCCCCTTCTCAAAGTCTTTCGTGATCCCTTCCGGCGCGCGAGGGCGAGCTGACGGATGATCGATCGATTGACTGCAATTTTCTTCCTGTCTGCCTGCTTGCTTGTCTGCTTCTGTAGCTGCCTGAGTCTCTCTCTCCCTTTCCCAACCGGTACAGCACATTGCCACTCTTCTTCGTGCATACGCACGCGAGTGAAAGAAAATGCGTGAACAAACAGACAAAGGACGTAATAAATGGCATTGCACACCGTCGTATTCATGTCACAGCATACTCGCAACCTACCTGGGAGGCCGGTAGACTGGCACGCTCATGGATTTTCGCGGCGTGGCATCTGGGGGTAATGCTATGTCAATTCCGATAGCTGGGGGGACTTCCTTGAATTCCTGCCTGCCTGCTTGCCTGCTTTGGTCTGTTTGGCCCCCGCGTGATCCTTCCACATGATTCGTTCGTCGGTTCCTGCTCTGGCCTGGATGGAATTAAGGTCTCCTTCCTCCTTCCTCGGCGGGAGGGAGATGGGGGGGGGGAGGAAGGGGGCTTCCTTGACTTCGAGGGAGGCAAGCAGATCAGCCTGTTTGGCCGCGGAAGGAAGACCTCGATCGGTCAAGCAAGAGGCTGTGATTGAAATCAACGACTTTATGAAGGAATTCAAAGTCACATGCAAATCCATCAATCACCTTTCCCCCCGGTTTCATGACGAAAGAAACGCGGCCAGAAGTCCTTCCTGCCTCGTTTGTTTGGTGGCTTGCTTGCTTGCTGGTTTTTTTGTCTGTGTGTTCCCTGTTATCCCTCTTCGTGTGTTTGCTTGTGTCTTTACACTTTTCCACTATTGCTCACTCCAAAGTACACGCATTAATTGCATAACTGTCTGTACGCATACACTGTATGCCGTACAGAGAGAGACGAGTCTTTGTCTGTTTAATCATTGCTTCGTTGCAAAAATGCATTAAACTTCTTGGTAAGTTTCCCTGGAAATTTTTTATAATGTCTCGGACTATGAGTACGTTGAAAGAGTTACGCAGCGTGTATGTACATCAGGGTGTATCGGGGTATCATCCTGGGTATGCAAATTAGCATGTTTCATTCGTAAGCTAGAAATTTAATAAGAAGCTGTGATATATCTGTATTTCGAGATTTCGAGATATATTTAAATATTGATAAGATTATATTATTAATTTATATAGTTGTTTTATGTTCTTTTAAATATGTTTTTTGTTCGACCCTGGAGGTGGCTAGGATTTTATAGCCTGCCAGTGAGGTTTTTCTAGAAGGTTTTTTACTAATTATTGCTAGTGAACGTTTTCTAGAACGTTTTTCAACTCAAAAACGAAAAAAAAAAAATTGGGGTTTTTTTAGTAGGTTTTATAATTAACTTAGATTTATGATATTTTAAATTAAGAATATATCAGATTTTGAAATTTAAACTCCTAGCTGATTTTATGGGATCTTTTTCCTTGAATGTAACACAGTGTCATCTGGATGACCGCAGGTTACAGTTGTTAGTAGTCATGTCTACACTGCCCTTGTCACTTTACATAAACTTTGTTATTCATATTTTCTTCTCGACTCTTCTCAAAACAGCGACCGCCCCCACTGCAAATTCCCCATCCGTAGAACATACACTGTCACGGTGTCTCCAAAATTGGTTTTATTTATTAAGAGTTTGATTGCATGAAAAGGTGTTTACAGGCGTGTGGTGCCCTAGCTGATGTGCATGTGCGTTGCGGATAGTCCCTGATGCGTGCGTCAGATTTAATAATCAAGCAGCGCGTGCGCATGCGTCAGAACAAGGCTAAAACATGCCTTCCGGGGCCATTCGCAGCTTGCGCGTGCGCCAGATGCAAAGCATTCTCTTTGTTGGTGTCTCTCTGATCCTGTATCTGGCCGGTTACAGCATGTCACACCGCCTCACACGAAAAGACTTGAGTTCGCCGCGGTGTTCCTGTATTGCACAGAAGGCTTATAGGCTGGCACACCCGTGGTTAGTATTATACATTCGTCACATCCAGCTGTGAGTACTCCCAGCAGGAAGGAAACGCGTAGACCGTTCTCTCCCATTGAGAGGTTCCTGCTACAAAGTACGTTCTTGAGGCCGGAAAGCGCCTACAATGCGGCGTGGAAGCCCTCATGCTATGCCTCTGTGGTATTTCCTTTTCCGCATGTGGGGTGTGGTTGTCTTTCAGCTGCTTTTGTCATCTGCTGAGGGAAGGCAACAGGTGCGATGGCCACCGCCCCCAGCGGCTTTCTTGCCCCCGAGTCCTGGAATGCCTTCCAGGTTGGGATCGAGATTTCACAGCCCATCACCGCTTCACCAGCCGACAGGTGGAGTCAGGAGACGGAGAGACGCCACGCACAGCAGCGGCAGTAGATCAAGGACATCCATGCCGAGCACAAGTTTAAACACTTTCTTGAACTTGGGTTGGGCGGAGACGGCAATTGTCATTGGTCTCGCTTCAGCACTCCTGGGACCGAAGGACGCCGCCATCCTCTTCAAGACGGTAGTGAGTACCTTCAGACAGCTGCAGAGTGCAGCAACGGACATCTCGAAGAGCCTCACA
The DNA here is from genome assembly GCA_018398765.1 of Chromera velia. Taxonomy (NCBI): domain Eukaryota; family Chromeraceae; genus Chromera; species Chromera velia. Next base: position 32,949 of record JAHBMJ010000657.1, on the reverse strand, counting down.
GACACTTTCGACATGCAACTCACGCCTGAAGAGAGGGCGCGGTTTGACGCGAACAAGTGGTTCGATCCCAGTTCGGTGGTTGACAACTTCGTCAGGGGGACGCTCGGAGAAGAGGATGAAGGGAAGACGGCAGTCACCGCAGCCAGTGCGGGTGCGCTTCAGGTGTGTGTGTGTGTGTGTGTGTGTGTGTGTGTGTGATGAGGGGGTCTCTTTGCTTTTCTCCTTTTGTCTTTTCTGCTTGCGGTGCCCTTACCCCCTCTGAAATGTACGCTTTTGTGCGTCACGAGAGTCTCATGTATCTGTCTGCGTCAATGACCCTGGAGCTGCGACTGCGTGCGTCGACTCCCGCAGTCGAAGGTTTCTTGAATTTGTGTATGAGGGTGTGAGGATGTTGTGTGTGCGTGTGGTTGTGGTTGTGTGTGTGCATGTGTGCAGGCGAGCCTGATGGAATTTTACAAGAATTCGGACCCAGAAAAGTACGAACGCTTGAAGGCTGCAGAAAGGGAGGCAGAGGAGGCGGTTGAAAGGAAAGAGGCAGCGACGCAAGAGAAGATTGCGAAGGCGAAGGAGGAGATGACCGCACCGTTCGAGGAAGCGAAGGAGACGGGAGTGAAGGCTTTTGAAAAGGCGACAGACATAGGGGGGAAGGTAGTAGCCGCTGCGCGTGACAACCTCGCGCCCTCACGGGAGGAAGTGCAGGGCGCCCTCCGTTCTGCCGGACAGACGTTCGGCGAGGGGTCTGCCAAATTCCAGTCGATGCTGTCGGGGGAGTGGAACCAAAGGATCATGGAACAATCCATGAAAGGGGGGCAGACTCCCGAGGCCTTCTCCCAGGTCCAGTGGGGGGATGAGGGGCAGTCTGTGAGTCTTGAGACCGCGTCTTCTTCCTCTTCCTTCGCAGCACCCTCTTTGTTGCACCAAGAAGAAGAAGGGGGGGGGGCGGCAGCAGCGGCAGAGGGACTCGGAGAGGCGGGGCTGGGTTCCTCTCTTAGCTCGGTTACCTCTCCGCCCTCCGACTTGGCCCCCTCTATATCCTCAACAGTAGTCCCCCATGCATCCGGGGACGTGGCTGGGGCCTCTGAGCAGATCGAGGAGGGATTTCGGAAGCTGCAGTCGATGCAGTGGGAGAGGCTACAGGTATGTCGGGGGGTTCTCTTTTCTCTCTGTCTCTCTCTCCTCCCCCCCCTTCAATCTTTCTTTCCTTCCCTTCTTCCTTCCGTTCTCGTTACAGTCCAAGTAAGCCAGGACTGACCTCTCTGACTAAGCGAGGGGGGGGGATCGCATGCTCACCTGCTTGCTCACATGCACACAGAACAGAAAGAATAGTTAACTGCGCCTCCAAACACACGCACTCTCTCTCTCTCTCTCTCTCTCTCTCACACACACACACACACACACAGAGAGAGAGAGAGAGAGAGAGAGAGAGAGAGATACAAAGAGCGAAGCAATTCATCCCCCCTCCTTCCCTGTCTTCCCCCCTCTCTCATTCTTGCCTCGATTGATTGATTGTCTCCTCCCTCCCCTCTCCTCTCCTCCCCTCTCCTGTCCTCACTGGATGCCTGCTCGCATGCAGGCCATCAACAAGCTTGACGAGGAATACGAGAAGTCGAAGCAGTCGTTGATCGAAAAGCTGAAGGCCCTCGACGCCTCCCTTTCCCTCGACAGCAGTGGCTCCTCTTCTTCTTCTTCTTCTTCTTCTTCTTCTTCTGCTATTCCTGTGCCTCTCTCTGTCCCTCTTCTGGACAGACCAGCGGAGATCAGTGAAGCCCTTCCGTCCCCGTTGCCCATCTCCGGGGGGACGAGTACCAGCGCAGAGAAGGGCAGTGGTGTGCCTGACGGAGAAGAGGGAGAGAGGAGACCCTCGGGGAATCCCGAGGAGAAGGAATTTCGAAAAGAAGGAAACCTGGCACCAGAACCAGAGGGGGTGGGCAGCTCTTCTCCTCAGTCAATAGACGGACATGAGAGAGAGAGACCCTTGATCGCGCAGGAGAAGGAGAAAGGAACTGGGAGGGCAACAGGGAGGGGACCAGAGAACGCTCGGGTGGGAGAAGCCGGGAAAGTCAGTCGCACCCCCACCCTACACACACACACACACACACACACACACACAGAAAAAGAGAGAGAGACTAGGGGGGAGAGAGAGAGAGAGAGAGAGAGACTGGGTTAGACAGACAGTCACTCCGACAGACAGAAAAAACAGCAGAAAGGCATTTCCCTCCCCTCCCCAAGCTGCGCTCCACTGCCACTGAGCTGTCTCTTTATCCTGCCTCTCATTCCGGCAGATGTCTTGACAGTACAAACAAGCTCAACAGGATGTGTCTGAACAGTGCCGGAGCGTTGTGCGACAGTGTTCAGGCTTCATTCTGACATGTCCTCCCTGGGGCGATATCACCTCAGCCAACAAGGATTAATCGCATGACTGTTTTGTTCAATGAATTCCGAATCCATCTTCTCAGCCATCCGGGAACCAGAGGACAATTAAGAAGAAAAGCGAATCAACGTAGTCAAAACTTTAAATGGATTTATGCTGTCTTATGTTTGCAGGTATTTGGAGAGAAGAATTCCTCCAAAGAGCGTTCAGAAGGTTCAGAAGAACGAGTTTCAGTCTGATGATTGCATGGCAGTGGCTTTCATATCTGAATACAACAGTGATTTGAACTAGGATTCGAAGTCTCGAGTCAATTCGAGAGTCAATTTCACATTATTTCAAATGTGACAGTCTGGAAGTCAGTCAGTGCAACCAGCACTAGAACTAGCATCTATGCCAGTGAGTGAGTTAGTAAACTCATACTGGTCAGTGGTTATTAGCACACTCTAGAGGATACTAAATTAGCTAGTAAATTAGAGGGGTTGCGGACCTTAGCTTGGACCCCTTTAGAGTTTTTCAACATGCTAAGCCAGAACATTAATGCTATGCTATGCTAGTGACAGACTTATAAAAAGGTAACTGATAAATAGGATAGGATAGGATTAATGTCTGGAGGATTGGCCTCCTGCCCCAATGCCGAGCGCTCGACGTGCGGCGTCCAGGAAAAGCGCATACACGCGTCGGACCTTCCTGGCCGGCCTGCATAGGCCAAAAAGACCTGTGCTGCAAACTGTAATATTATATTTAAGTCAAAGCCTAGGTCAAAGCTACTAATGCATACACTAGGATTAGGATCAGGATTAGACTAAAAAAAATATAGAATGATCTAGAGAATGATACTTCAATATTTTTTTTTCAATGAGAACTGCTCCAAATTTATGCATATAAGCCTGTCTAAAACAACTCCAAATGGTCTACGGTATTTCATTTAGGATTAGGATTTATCATTTATGTTCGGAGGATTGGTCTCCCGCCCTAGTGCCGAATGTCTGACATGCGGCTTCAAAGGAAAGCGCTAAAAGGCATCAGACCTCCCTGGCCGGCCTGCATAGGTCTTGCCTGTGCCGCGAATATTCACACTGAAAAAATCAATCACCTACGTGTGCGCTCATTCCATTCTAAAGCATGGCTTGAGCGGGTTAGAGGGGGCATGATCCCAGAATTGCAGATGAACGGCTCGAGGCGAGTTCCAAAACCTCCCAACATCCCATGCTTCTCCTTTTTCCCTCCTCTTTTGCTTCCTTGGTATCATTCCACACCCTTTCATACTCTTTAATTTTTCCCTCTCTTTCTTTCTCGTTTTTCCAAGTCTCCTTATGCAGCCTGTTTAACTCTTTTCCTGAGGCGTGACTCAAGTTATCTCTCTTTTTTCGTTTCATTCTCTCACTACCTATCTTTTCATCATCACGTCTTTCACAAAGATGTCGACATTCCTGTGGCCTCATTGAATAGAAAAGAGAACAGAGAGATTTGCCTAGCTTCCCTTCACCCTCCACTTTTCTATCTACTGCTTTTCACAGCTCTTTCCTTTCACCCTTTCACCAAACTCTAAGATGTCATCAAGGCCTGCAAGCAGTCTGCCCTCTCTCCATCGATCATGCAGGAGACATTCAGTCAGCACATGGATTCCATCTTCAACTACCCGAATGTCAAGCAGGTCAAAGCAAACCATGCATCTCCTTGCCTGGCGTCAGTGGAGTTGCTCTGCCGGCCTCTTTCTGTTGAGAACCTCTCTCTATTCACCTCCAAGTTTCTCTCCCCCAGTCGAAATGCAGCCCTTCTCCTGTGGACAGACCAGGGAGGCTATCTTTGTGTAGCAGACGAGGGTTCTCCCTATCTTATCTTCATCTAATTGAATGCTTTCGTCTGTGTCTTCTCTCTAGCTTCTTTCCTCCCTTTTTTCACGAAAAATCTTGAACCAGAGGAAGAAAAAACAAATTCCGTTGAGAAACACGAGCTTTGCAGCCATGATCAACAACCACATGTAAGAAAGCAAGCAAGAAAATGGGGAACAAAAGGAAAGATAAAGGAAGAAAGAAACGAAGGAAAGAAGAGAGACAGAGAGAGAAAGAGAGACAGAAAAGGAAAAAAGAATGAAAGGAAGGAACAGAGAAACTCTATAAGTAAGGAAGACAGAGAGAGAGAGAGAAAGAGAGAGAGTCCTGCATTGCTTCTTCCCTTCCCCATCTCCTTGTCTCCTTCCACCTCTGTTTCCCTCTTCCTCTGTCTCAGCTTGCACCCTCACGCGTACGATTGTGCGTGTGTGCACTCATTACACAATTATGTCCCGTTCAATGTTTTTACCCCTAACAAACAAGACTCATTACACAATTATGCCCCGTTCAATGTTTTTGTCCCTAACAAACAAGACTCATTACACAATTATGCCCCGTTCAATGTTTTTCCTCCTAACAAACAAAACCTTTTACATAATTATGCCCCGTTCAATGTTTTTGCCCCTAACGAATAAGACTTAGTACACAATTATGCCCTGTTCAATGTTTTTTCTCCTAACAAACAAGATTTATTAGACAATTATGCCCTGTTCAATGTTTTTGCCCCTAACAAAGAAGACTCATTACACGATTATACCCCGTTCAATGTTTTTGCCCCTAACAAACAAGACTCATTATACAATTATGCCCCCTTCAATGTTTTTCCTCCTAACAAACAAGACTCATTACACAATTATGCCCCGTTCAATGTTTTTCCTCCTAACAAACAAGACTTATTAGACAATTATGCCCCGTTCAATGTTTTTGCCCGTAACGAACAAGACTTAGTACACAATTATGCCCTGTTCAATGTTTTTCCTCCTAACAAACAAGATTTATTAGACAATTATGCCCCGTTCAATGTTTTTGCCCCTAACAAAGAAGACTCATTACACGATTATACTCCGTTCAATGTTTTTGCCCTAACAAATAAGACTCATTATACAATTATACCTCGTTCAATGTTTTTGCCCCTAACGAACAAGACTTATTATACGATTATACCCCGTTCAATGTTTTTCCTCCTAACAAACAAGACTTATTAGACAATTATGCCCCGTTCAATGTTTTTGCCCCTAACAAACAAGACTCATTACACAATTATACCCCATTCAATGTTTTTGTCCCTAACAAAGAAGACTCATTACACGATTATACCCCGTTCAATGTTTTTGTTCCTAACAAACAAGACTTAGTACACAATTATGCCCTATTTAATGTTTTTGCCCCTAATAAACATGACTCATTACATAATTATTCCCTGTTCAATGTTTTTACCCCTAACAAACAAGACTCATTATACAATTATGCCCCGTTCAATGTTTTTGCCCCTAACGAACAAGACTCATTACACAATTATGCCCTGTTCAATGTTTTTCCTCCTAACAAACAAAACCTTTTACACAATTATGCCCCGTTCAATGTTTTTCCTCCTAATAAACAAAACTCATTACATAATTATAGGCATGCTGGTTTCGAGTTATTAATGTTTAGCTCGGCGTGTATGCAAAGCTTCAGTCTCCGAAGTTTTTTGCATACATACATTTTTTGTATGTCGTTTAATTAGCATGTATTCGATAAATTCCAATTGAATCAGACAGCAGCCTGTTGGATTGTACTGGATTATGGTAGATTAACCATGTGCTCCTACCAATACATTTGTACACAGACAATATAAGATCTCAGCTGTTGGAAGAGACTATCAATTTCCTAGAATCTCCATTATGCCCCGTTCAATGTTTTTCCTCCTAACAAACAAGACTCATTACGCAATTATGCCCCGTTCAATATTTTTGCTCCTAACAAAAGACCGATTATACAATTATGCCCCATTTAATGTTTTTGCCCCTAACAAAGAAGACCCATTATACAATCATGCCCCGTTTAATGTTTTCACTCCTAATAAACAAGACCGATTACACAATTATGCCCCGTTCAATGTTTTTGCCTCTAATAAAGAAGACCCGTTATACGATTATTGTGACGGTAAACGTTACCTAAAACAGACTAGAACAGTCAGCTAACGAAAATGGGTAACGCTCAAACAGCTAAACAGGAAGTCTGACCTACCGGGTCGCAGTCCTCAGTCCAGACAGGAAAATCCATTCAGTAACAACAGAGAAATTCAAGGAGACGGCAATCTAGAATTCACTTAAACGAAGACCGCGCGTTCAATCCAATGTGCAGGACCTCGACGCTCCAAACGTGATATACAGACTGATCAGACTGCCATCTCAGGATGCTCTCTATCATAAACCGACTGAGCAGACCGAGCCTTCGTACAGCCTCACTATTCGATCAAGGAGTCAGACGCTAATGCACTCAAACATGCGTTCACGCCGCTCGCAATACTTTTCACTCACGCGGATGGCTGGCGCGCTCGCAGAACACTTGGCGCCCACCTGACGCACGCTTGGATGCATGCGTTTACTCTCACAATTATACCCCGTTCAATGTTTTTGCCCCTAACAAACAAGACCGATTACACAATTATGCCTTGTTCAATGTTTTTGTCCCAACAAACAAGACTTATTATATAATTATAAAGTGAAAAGTAGAGTCTCACCTCTCTCGTGATTCCTCCAGTGGAATCCTATGGGCCCTCCCGTATCGATCTTCTAGCCTGTCTAGAGGACTTCTCAAACTGTTATACTCCCGAATTCCTGGCCTTCTCCTATTAGAGGACCACAGTGAATACGTTGACCTAACGTACTCGTCTAGACCGATACAGATGGACAGAAATAAATATCTGATCAGTCTCTTCACCAGACAAAAAATCTATGAACCTCCACAGTCCACAGTACGCTCCTGCTGGTGGCTTCGTGCAATACTCAGAGCATAAGAGAACCACAAAGACACATAGAGCACAGTACAAATCCTACACATGAAGCTCTGTCAATCCCTAGGTCAAGTCTCTCATTCAGACAGACGGTAACTGCCGTGCACGTCTGTCTGACCGTCTAGAAATTAATTCGCCCGGAATTAATTCTGAAGCCTCCGATGGCATAACTGCACCATCGTCTTAATTAAATCCCATATGAAGGCCTGGAGCATACACCACCACGATGAGTGCCTCGGGTGTATTTCTTACGCCAAAGTGCATGCAGGCCATACCATGGAACTCACAACATGCACACCTCTGTCGTAGGCGCCCCGCCACCCCATGTGGACGGGCCGCCGCGTGCGCGTCGCTCCTTTCTCTGGCTCGGGGCGAAGGGACGAATGGAAAGGCTGGGACCGGAATTCACCTTCCGCGAATCCGACCAGGAACGGGACCGTCGTTTTCTTTCACACATACCTTCCCGAGCCCCCGAGGAAAAACTATGGAGCACGCAGCACAACATATCCCCCTCTGATGAGGAGGAATCGGGAAGCATGAGAAAAGACCTTTCTTTAATCACCCGGCTCCCCAATTTTCCTTTTCCTCTTTTCCTGATGCTCGACCATTACCCTAGCCATTGCCGGCCAGTCACCGTAACTGGCGACCTAATGAGAGCGTCGTCCTTTTAACTAAAGGACCACTATATGCAGGCAGGGTAATCTGTATATGCAAACAGGTAATTGCTGCAGGAGGCTCCTGTGCAAGTACAGATACGAGTCCCTGCAGCGAGAAGTACCGCTCCCCATCCGAGCAAGCTGCAAAAATACGGCATCCCCCGAACTGTCCAAACGCTGCCCCGCCACTACGGCCAGCAGCCCAGAACGTGCGCTCATTAGTTGGACGCAGCCACGCCGGGACGTACCCCGAACACACCCAGCTCAAAACGCCCACACGTTTAGAAGATATACAGGGAAGGGATTGCCATAAGTCCTCCTCTTTCCCCACACCCGAAACAGAGACTGCTTTTCCTCCCAACCAATACAGCACAATCATAAAAGAATTACTCATGGATCATTTACCTCTTCTTTCCTCATTAAAAAAATTTCCTTTTCCTCGTGCTCTCACGCATCGTCATTTATTATCCTGTAACAAGGGAGAGCACACCGGGCTTACGCGTATGCAGGGCAAACAGGGAAATGAATACCAGCCGACCGGGCTGGAAGAATGGGACAAAACGAAACCACACCGGGAAAAGCGAAAGGAATAGTACAGAAGAACACAGGCCCTGAGCCCATGCCTGCTTATGCTAACAAACGCATGGGATACATAGCCCATCTGCCTGCAGATGGAGCCCTGCCCCACATGCAGAAAACCGAAGATATCTAGTATGCAGGAGCCTGCACTACCTGCCATGCATCCTTCTTTGGACGGACCCTGCTCTAAACGTACGAAAGAAATAAAAGAAAGAAAGGCAAACAAAATACAAGCATTCCTCATGCAAGCCAAAATGCAGTTCATTGGAAACCAAGAGCCTTTGACAGCCTTAGCATGCCCTGCCCCTTAGCAAAGAAACCTAATCTTACAGAACAGGCCTGTCAAAAGCAAAGTCTTTACCACCTTCTCCCCTAATACTTCTTTTCCTTCTTTCACGCACTCGTACACATGGTATGTGTGGATGGCCCCCGCGACCACCACAAAGGGAAGGGAAAATGTTTTGCTTGCCTTACCCACCCTACTCTAGTTCGGGTCGGCCATGTGTTAGGACGTCGGCATCGCAAGCCCCGCTAACGCCAACCGGCAGCTCAAGGAAAACATGACTGCAAAAAGTCTTTACCTACATAGACAGGACGGGAAGGGCTTCCCTCCCAGCTCCTTTCCGTCTGTGAAAACGAATTTAAAACGGAAAACCCGAAGACGCCCACACCCGGCTAGCGCCCACCGGCCATGCATGCCCCTATGATGTGACGAGCTTCCTTAGGCCATGCGAAAATCTAAACAAAGAAGAAAGAGAGAGAGAAAACAAACATACATAAACAAACTATACTGCAAAGAAGGTGCCCCCCGAGGCACCCCCTACCTCTTCATGCATGCCTTGCAAAAACAATTAAAATCACAGAAGAGCCACCACGCACTCCCCTGACCTTCTAGGGAAAGGATTTCATAAATACAAACCAACAAAACCGAACACACCTGGACTTACACTCACCCCTAACCTGACCTTCCACAGCGGAGGACAGGCTTCAGGCAGGATGAGATGCCGGCAGAGGAAAGAAACGCCCACAACACACCTGAGCTCTCATACTCACCCAAATGCCCCCTGCACTTGGTCTCTCTTTCACGGTACTTACACATCCGAACAGGACAGTTCATTGATGAACGCAGGACGCCCTTGCGATCCTACTGAAGCGCTGTGCATAGAGAGAGACGTGACAAAGAGACGAAAAGTTTTGGTGTGCGCACAGCGGTCTTTCCCCCTGCCTAGGCTGCCACCTGCCAGACGTGATGCTCCCCGTGACCTCCCCCCTTTCTATCTATATTCTCCCGTGGATTCACTCGGGGGTGATGCAAAGCCCTGACAGGGAGTGAAACGAAAGTACAGATCAAAGCGTCGGTCAAGCAACATGCCAACTCTATCACCGCAATGGATCGCAGACAGGCAGCCAGGATATAAATGGACACAAAATCATTCACGCCCCTCATACCAGCTGACAGCGTTCTTTCAGGCTGCCTAACTGGTCTGGCCAAGCCCATTCTGCTCAAAATGGAGGAAGGAAACCGCACAGGGATCGGACTGTTTAAGTGCTTCGGGCACTCACCTTCGCCGCAAAAACAGCCCGTCTGTTTCCTGCGCATGGAACTCTTATGCAGACGGGCACCGGACACGGAGTGCAGGACAATGGATACAAGCAGACAGAGTAATGCCTCCTCATGAATGTCGGATCCACCCGCTCATACACCCCACGTAATTGACCTTAAACGGTCCACGCTCGTTCGTTCTATCCGAGCTGCCCCCCCAAAAAATTGATACTCAGTTTACATGAAATTTGGGCTAGCTTCTTGCATGGCCTCATATATTACCCGAGCACTGGATGCTTTGCCCGTGACGCAGAAGCACGTGCGCCATCTATGCCAGAGCGGTGAAAACAAACGTACAAACACGAACATAAACAGGACAAGACAGAACAAGACACCTACCGAACATGTATGGCTGCGGAGGTTTACGGAAGGGTGCAGCGGGAGAGGACCCGCTCTTCTGACTTTCTTGATTTCCTGCCTAACTCTTTTTACTCTCCTACCTGGCTGAGCCCATGCCCACCCAGCAGGAGACCCCTTATCTCCTGCTCCTCTTTTTTGTCACCTCCCCATCTAGTCGCCTATCTGGGAAAACAGATTAACGAGAGAGAGAAACGGATAAAAGGGACAAACAGTACTTCTGGCCTATCTAACTCCTTTCATGCCCATACCTAAACCCCAATCGTCCCCACTCTGAGCAAAAAACAGACCCTGTATGCGCCTACCTGTAAAAGAACAACAGAAGGGAAAGAGCAGACAACAGAAACAGGACATAAAAGAGAGAAAGAAAAGGCCCCGCACCCTTCCCCTCCACAAGTTCCACGCTGCCGGATTCACGCCATCTCCCCACCAGGGAGGGCGCACTTGGTCATCACGTTCGCCACGTTCCTCGCTCGTGCAATCCACTGGAGATCTGCCCCAAGGACACGCATCTCCTGAATGCACCACTCCAAAACGCCCTGCATGGTCGCATCGGTCTGAGCCTTGCCAGACTGGAACTAGTCGTCGAGGGGTCCGGAGTCCGTGTAGACGATCACACAGACCTTCTTGAGGCCCCACATTGCCTTCACGAGGGCAACGATGCCGAAGAGCTTCTTGAGAAGAAACTTAAAGGCGAGCACCTCCCGGCGGTGGAAGACCTGACCTTCCTTCCCGCCCTTTTGGTGGACCACGCGATCCAGTTCTCCAAGAGGGACCGCAGGTCTCCTCGCAGCTCGATCGAGTGCAGGATCCTGACAATACAACCCACCTGACAATACAACCCACCCGTGCAGCATAAGTCGCAAACTTGAACGCTGCGTCAAAGTACGCGTGCACGACGGGCACGAGCCCCACGCTCGTGAAAACCCGCTTGTCAGAGTGCCCCTTCAGCATCTTGATGATGCGTATAACCGTCTTGAAGACACGTCTGGAGGGCTTTGAGATTGACTGCACTACCGTGTGGCCCCACACCGTATAGAGCAGATTCATCCGCACCCCCCACTGCAGGGTCCCGACTCCAGCACGGATCAGCTTCTCATACTGGGTGTCGAGCTCCTCCTCAGTGGAGGGCTTAGCACTCTTGCCATCCAAACCCTTCCAGGGTTTGCTCGGACGCTTCTCCTTTAAAATCTCCCATAGAGGAGCGGTGTCTGTGTTCTCGAGGTACAAGACCTGGGAGAGGTGAATCTCCCCGTGGAGACTCTGGAGATGTCCACTCCAGAAAACTTTCTCTCTGATCCCTCCCTAATCACACACACGGACCCAAAGCCCAACCTCTTGTTGAGGGTCTCCTGAAGGATTTTGTGCTCCTTCGGAGGGGCTCCAGTCAGCAAATCGTCTATCCAATTCATGACGATAGCTTGGGCTCTCCCTCCCTCAAGGGGAGCCTTGACTGCGATAGCCATGCCCATACGCCTGAACCCCAACTCCTTGCACACACCCTCCAACTTGTGGTCGAAAAGCTGGGCCGCACAGGGCAGTCCGTAGAGGCCCATCTCCACTAAGTACGTGCTCCTGGGCTCGTACTCGGCCGCTATTCTCTTCAGCTCCTCGTACTTGTCGTTAGGGATGTCCTTGAAGGGGTTCTCCTCAGGAACTCAAGGCAGCACTGAGGGCAGTGTCGCACCGACCCGTTCGGCGTTATGGTCCTTGGAGGTCAAGAAAGCAGCGGTCACATCCACCGCCCCCATCTCCATTCTTGTGGCCACAATGAAAAGGCAGACGGTGTTGATCCCCGCGACGGAAGGCGTTCCGACATAGGTGTCAACGAGTCGGCCATCCAGGAAACCCTTTGCGAAAAACCTTGCCTTAGGCTTCCGGCCCCCATCGTCCGTCTCTTTCCAAGTGTACCACCAGCCCATGCCGACGACCGCCCGAACCTCGTTCCTTTTAACTCTCCTCCCAAGCGTCCGATTTCCCACAATGTTCACCAGCCACTCCTTTAGGGCCGCGAGCTTGTGAGACCCCAAGTCGATCTCCTCCTTTATGGCGGGGAACTGGGTAGAGCCCTTCTTGAAACGGCTCATCTCCTCCTCGTACACGGCTGCTTCCGTGAACAGGAACCCTGACCGAGGGTTCCTGGAGGAAAGGCAAGACAGGTGAGGAAGACCGCACTACCTACTCCTAGTGGGGCTCCTGCTAGTGGGCATCCCAGCCCGTCTGGGATTGCCCTCTTCTCTCTCCCACGCCATCGTCCCAGCGAACAACAGAATGCCTCTTTCCTCCCGGAAATCATCGTTCCAGTTCCTCCCCGTCACCTCGGGCACTCTCCTTGCTCGCTCCTCCCTCAAAACCTCTATTGCACAGAGGGTGTTGAACCACTCCCACTGCGGGCCCTGCAAAACCTCATCCACCTTGTTCATCTCCTCAACCTCCTCCTTGGGCGGGTTCTGCCTCACGGTGGGTCCTTCTCCTGCCCTGGGAAGTTTCCGACCCCCCAAGACACCCCACTCTTCATCCAAGGAGCTGCTGTCGCTCCCAAAACCCAGGCCACTTGCCTCAAACGTTGACAAGCTGGCATCTGAGGCATACCCATCCATGTCTGTAGATGCTACCAGAGACGGAGGCTCCTCATCCGTCTCCATATTCTCCATAATAGGGCCCAGTTACTCAACTTCCACAACCTTATTCCCTTCATTTGATGCCCCCTCGGCAGCAGGAGGACCCCCATGATCCTCCGTTCGCTCCTCTCCGCCTGCGTTCGAAGGAACAACAGGTTATGACTCAGCAGCCTCGGGGACAACACATGACTCTCCCTTGACAGGAGGCACAGTAGGGACAGCAGAAAAGGAAGGTATAGCAGAGGAAGACGACGATGCTGAAGGATCTGTAGATACCGCGTCTGCAGAGCCCCTTACACCCCCTACCCTTTCTTTCTCCAACAGTTTCCAGACTCCAATTTCGTGGAGCTGGACGGGGTCATCAATCATGTGCATAGCCTCTTCGGGGACTTTCCCTCCCCGAATGTCGAACACGTGCTTGATAGACGACCGCTTCACTCTCCTATCCCTGATTTCCTTAATTTTGAAAGCGAGGGGGTCCCTTACCAAAATATCGGATGCAAGGTCTGCCCATCCGTAGCTCCTACGCGCCTTTGAGTGGAGGGCCACAAGCTTTTTCCGGTTGTTCCTCTGGACAACTGCCCCCTTTACGGGGTGCCACTGGGCCTCCATCGGCTGACGGTCATACGAGGAGAACTCCAGCGCAGCTGGACCCAAAACTTTTCTCTCTCGGATGGGAGTTCATTGGGTGGATTGGGACCTATCTGCACCTCTCGGGTGCGCAGAAGGGTCAATTGGCCTTTCCTCCGGTTCCGACTCGTCCCCTCTACCCCTCTCGGCAGAAGACTCTGCCCCTCTTTCGTCGTCTCCGACATCCCCGGAGACATTCCTTCTCCCAGACGATCTCCGCGGTCGTCTGTGAGCAGATAGACGCAGGTGGGCCCTCTCCCTAACGGAGAGGCCATGATGTAGAGCTTGGGCAGATCCGGGATGAACGTCCCCCCCGCCATCTCCGCCTCCATCATCATCTGTTCCACCGCCCCAGTCTCCTCCAGAATAACCCCCTGGAGGTGGGTCGTATGGAGAATCATCTGGGGGAGGGTTCCTGTGGCCTCCATCTCTATCAGGAGGATTCCCCCCATCATCTCCATCATCTCTGTCTGACCCGCTCGATCTGCCCCACAGCAGAGACTCAGAAGCAAAGGTGTCTTCCTCAGTCTCCTCATCCTCTGCACCCGACAAATGAGCACGAGGGGACCCTTCCCCTCCCCTTCTCTCTCTGCCTGTCTTTGCCACCAACGCATCCAAGAGCTCCACCCAAGCTCGGTCCCCGCGGCCGACCTCGTTCTTATCGACTCTGTCTCTGGGGTCCTTGGGATAGACGACCTCAACCATGGGGTCTTCTCTTTCGAACATGATGGGGCGCGAGCGGTCATCGTGGTGCTTCGACATGTGGAACATGCACCTGACTTGGTAGCACATCTCACACACGAGGCACCACGCCTTCTCATCTTCGTTGCTTTCTATCCCCCGGAATACGTCTCGAAAGTGTTCCATCATCCGATCTCCTCCTTTCGTGTACGCCCAGATACTTGCAGCCACCGGATCCGGGTCGTAGGAGCTCGGAAGAACATAGTTCTGGAACTCGATCCGCTTGTACCCGTAGTACCTCTCGGGAAAGCCGATAGCCATGGACAGCCCGACTGTCCAGAACTTCCCCTCCAGAGGGGTCCAGTAGGTATACTTGGCTCCCGGGGGCTCAATCTGAGACAGACCGTCTATCTCCCTCAATTCCTTGTCTGCCTCGATCCATTCCTGCTTGGGCCTGTCCAAGTACTTGAGCGCCCTGTGCATGTAGTATCGCCCCCTACGCTTGCCCCTAGCCGCAGCGGGAGCAATGAAGACTTGGAGACTCATCGAAGTGGTCTACCCCTCTGGAATCTCGATCCGACGGGGCTGTGGAGGCGAGTGCAGATAGACGTCCTGGCTCTGTGACATGATCTTTTTGAGGCTATCCTCCTCAAGATCGAATCCCATGTCTCCAGGGAACACCCCACGTGCTTCCTGGATTTTGTTCTGCGTCTTTGTTGCACTCTCACTTCTCCATGAGTCCCCCTTGACTCCCGTTGTCAGTTGTGGAGCCAAGTAGTTCTTGAGGGTGTCAAAGACCTCTCCCTGAGTAATCTCCCCCAAATCGGGGTAGAGCATGAGCGCGCGAACCGACGAGTCCAAGCATCATACACCCCCCAGTGGTACGTTATGAACACCGGCTGCTCCACCTTCCAATTGTACCCCAGGGGCTCTAGCCAGGGGCTCCCCGTCGGCTCCCAGGAGACGTATCCCCTTCTTGTCGAAAAAGACGGGGCCTAGATCCTTCACCCTCCTTCCCCGCGAAGCAGCGCGAGTGTGCTGCCACACCGTACAAGGCGTGCGCAGCACCCCAGGGCCAGACGGGTCCAGAATAGTCCCCTTCATAGAAGAGCCGAACGGGACAAAGAAATCTGGCAGCGGCGACTCTCCGGAGTCGACGGAAGCCCTGTTGGACACAGCAGGAGAGGAAGACCGTGGTTGGGCGCCCGCCGCCCCTTTTTCCCTTACCGAGGCCTCGGCCTGAGCAAGGGAGGGTTTGGAGGGCTCTGCAGGAGCAGGGGGAGGGAGGGAGGGAGGCAAAGCAGAGGGGAGGGCAGATAAAAACGAAGATGAAGCCGACGCCTGCGCCTCTGTGCTTGAAATCTCCTGATGGCCCTCATGAAGGTGAGTGAGGCGAGGGGCTTCCCGCAAGCCCACGACACCTTCGCCCTTATCAGCTAGCTGGAAAAAAAATTTCTTCGCCGGCCACTGTGTCCCTCGCTGCAACCCCTCGTATCGTCCCACCGGAGATGTGCCCGGAAGGACTAGAGGGAATCCCCTGTGACCGAGGTCGCTTCTCTCTGCCCGTCTGCGGTAGTGGGTGCCTGTTCCCCCCTCCTGCCTTGCAGAAGTCTTCCATAGTCGAGGATCCTCCTGTTCTCTACCCACCAGAGCCAGGAGGATGGTTCCTTCCTGATCGAAACGAGGCCCCCCCCAGAGGCGGAGGTTGTCCGGAACCGTCTGCAGATGTTCCGGATGGACCTGCAGGATGGTAAAACGTTCCCCTTGAACGTTTTTCTCCTTGTACCTGTGAAAGACCGCGACAACATCGTGCGTGAGTGGAGCCAGGAACTGCACAATGACTCCATGTAACTCCATTCCCAGGGAGGGCATAGACACCACCGCGGTGTCCTCCACTCTCCATCTAGGAGGCGCTCTTCGAAAAGTCAGGGTAAAAGGGATACCCCCCACCGTTCTGTGAAACGCGCAGGAACACCCCCAACATTCCCCCATCGCCACAAGGTGAATCACAGCAAGGGGAAAGCGGTGGTTCGGGTTCGACATGAGGAGGGCCACTCCCTCCCGATTGCTACGAATGTAGTGCTCAACCAAAGCCTACAGACCCTTATCCACGTATGGCGGTCCTTGACGGTACTCGATGGGATGTATTCCGGGGGACCCGTCCCCCCGGAGCTATGACTAAAAGGAGGCATCCGCTCCCGCCTTCTCTCCGTCCATGCACACCAGGTGCAGACGCCCCAGCCAGCGAGCAAAGTAATACGCACAGTCAATGAGGGAAGCCTCATCTTTCTCCTTTGCTGGGTGGGCCAGAGAGAACCCGGCTCCTGGTTTGTAGAGAACCACCATCATTCCGAAGCCCCCTGTCTCGGCCTTCGCAAAAAGGTCCTTGAAGAACCAGATGTCAACGATCCAGACCAT
Source organism: Chromera velia (assembly GCA_018398765.1). NCBI lineage: Eukaryota > Chromeraceae > Chromera > Chromera velia. Next base: position 16,203 of record JAHBMJ010000657.1, on the reverse strand, counting down.
TCTCTTGATAAGCCTCCAGTCGGCAGACAACTGCTCACTCCTTTTGTGAATCCTTGGAGTGATCGCATTCTTCAGTTGACAGAGAGGACACGCAGAAACTTACCTTCTGCAGTCCTCATCGATCTTAATGCCCTCTGCTACGAGAGTCTCCTTGAGATCGTCGAAGTTCTGGTGTCTGTAGCACGCGTGTAGCGCCATCGCCTCACGCTTCTGGTCGACCAAGATAGCCGAGAAGGCAGCCAGGTGTGTCCGTTTATACCCGTAGTCCCATGGTTTGAAGTAGGCAGCGCCTCCAGCATCAAACTTTCTCACCGAGAGAAAGGAACCTTGCTGACAGTGGTCGGTGTCCGCCAGCTTCGAAGCAGTCCATCCACCCACGACCTAATACGTGATCGGGTAGGCAGCCACAGGGACCTCAATACCGTCGGGTGAGGCTCTGAAATCCTTCTTGGGAGAGGGGTTCGGGGAATCCTCTCATGAGGATCCCTCTGCTACTTTAGCTGCCGCGCCTTGTTTTGCCGGTCCCACACCTCCTGCAGTGACTGGAACCGGTACCCGCAGGAACCGCCTTCAAGTTGGGGACCTCCCCTAAGGGAGTGCTCAAAAGACTCGTTTGGAACGGCCTTGTAGTGCAAGCTGCGGTCGTACACTGCTCGAGGGAGGTGGTTGAGGCCGTATCCATCCGGCCTGTCTCCCCAAGGCTTGTGGATGATGCAGGTCTCTGGTGCCCCCACCTTGAAGGGGGTGTCCATAACCTCAATATCAACCTGCGGAATTCCCTATCGCACCCCCTCCTGGTACATCAGGTCCATAGACAGTCTCACCCTATGTGAGATTTGCCTCTCCTCCTTTGTTCTCTCCGCCTACGCACGGTAGGCGGGGAGGATATCCTTCGTAGAAGAGCGAGGGATAAAGAGACCTGCACCAGGAGCATTGCGAACCAGCACGTCGTCGGGGAGGTTCAGCTGATCGACCGTGTGGAGGAGGCAGGGGACGACTATGTTCTTTAGAGTGCCGGAGGGGTCATGAATCCCAAACCGGATGCCAAGAACTGCAGGACAGGAGAACACCACTTCATCCTCCAGTCTCCGTAACTAGAGAGGCATTTCCAACCACATCTTCCACTCAATAAAATCTTGTCCCGTGACAAGATGCTCATAGTGCCGGTGCCTCGTCCTCTTAGGAAGCCCCCCGTCTGGGGGCCCATCACCCTCCTCCCCAACGCCCCCTGTAAACAAACCCGTCCATTCCGGGATATCCAGCCCCCCAAAGGCACGGATAAGGCTCCTCACCTTCCTCCAAGAGATAAGGTTCCCGAACGTACAGGTTCTGGAGTCAATATGGATCTTGAGGACCCTGTACTCGACGAGCTCAAGGATCTGGGATCTCGCATTTCCCGAAACCTTGTAGACCTTGAACTTTTCTGGAAACCCAGCCCGACGCCGGGTCCTGCTCGGGTCGTTCATCAGTTCATTCTCATACTGGAAGACCGTGTAGACAGCAGACTTTGAACCAGAGGGCACCACACCCATGGTGGTCTCGTCTTCCGGTCCCCGCGTGCGAGAGATGACCTCAAGGAGATGGGGGTCATGCTCTAAGACTTCCATCATATTCCTGATGCGCTGGACTCCTCCCGTAGTGAACTCAGACTGGAAGGCTTGTATGACCGTCAATGATATGCAAGTCTCCAAACCTGTAGGGAAGATAGCCCACCCCATACGTTCTAAGCCTGTCCGTTCAGGCTCATCAGACAAGAGCGTTTGCCAGGCTCCACGGACTCCTTCTCTCCATACATCGACCCCCGTGTAGATCCCAACAGGATCCCAAGCAGACAGCCGCTCTATAGCCCCATCATGCTATACAAGAAAGGTCGTTGTTACAGTGTCATAGTTGGGTGAGTACTTAGCTCTAGGCTTATAGCACAAAGGGAGGCCAAGCTGGTCTGCAAAGCGGACCTTACCAAGAGACCCCTCCCCATGAGGGATCTTCTCTTCACCCTTAAATGCGTGGGTGGTCAGGTTGAACGAGTCCTCCTTCCCACGTGAGATGCCACCCGTTACTACAACACCATCATCATCGTCTTGACACTCTGCGAGGATACAGGAGGGACACTACCCCCCCGCTACGCCTGTCTGGAGTCTGAGTTCTTCTTCTCAAAGTTCTCGTTGTTGAACCTGCCGGGAGAAAGGGTGCGCCCACCACAGCCACGACCCCCACTGCCTCCTTTCCCCCCTGAGCCGCCCCCATGACCAGGATAGGGAGACCCTTGACGGTCTCCGGAGCCGGCGCTTCCACAGCCTCCTCCTCCCGGAGGACCTTTAGGATGGCCCTCGGAGCCACCCCTGTCCTGCCCGGTCTTGTCCATCTGCTTCATCATCCATCGCTTCTTCGCGTTCTCATCAGGGCAGTTGTTGGGAGCATGGCCCATCGTTTTACACGCTGGGCAGCCGTCCTTCTTCCGAATCCAAGGACAAGCCCCATGGCCCCCTTACTCTGCATATCCGTCCGGACGGTTGCATCTCAGGCACTGCCCATCGCGGTACCTGTGGGGAAGGCTCCTCCTGCTGGCAGGATCCCAACACGCTTTGTCCCACAAAGACCCAAACTCTCCATCCCACTGACCGGGTTTGATGGGAGTTTCTCTAGGACCCACCATCATTCCGATGAACGCATCCGATCTGGTTCCATCCCGGTGTCGGACACCATATCGATCGAGAACGGGGTTCCTGTTGGGGCCCCTAGGGTTGACAACGGCCTGAGTGGGAGGACGCTCCTTTCTTTCTACTCCCTTGTCATTGTATCGACTGGAGGGAGCAGAGGAATTGGACCCAGGAGAGCGCCCCCGATTGGAGCCCCCCCCGCCATCCCCCTTGCTGAAACCCCCGCCAGCACTGCCCTGCCTACCGTGATCGGAGTTGCCCCTGCCCTTCCCGCCAGAGTCAGGGGTCTTTCCTCCTGAGGGTTTCCCTCCCTTTACCTTGGAAGGGGACTTCCTCTGCGGGACTCTTCCAGGCCCCACGAACGCTACGAAAGGAACCTTCAGAATGATGCTCCCTCGCGAGGCACCCCCCGAGTCCTTCACACCGAAGGTTGCCGCCTTCTGTTCCCACTCTCTCTTCAAGTCCTCAACGAGAGCTCCTTTGACCAAGCCCTGGTCCCATGCATCCCCGAGAGACTTGTTAAAGGTCTCTGCCTGGGCAGCGATGGCGTGGATCTCCTTGGTGATCTCCACTTCGCTAGTGAGGTCCACCGGGGTCTGCCTCTCCTGCCACCTCATTATGAGGTCGTTTGGCAGGTGCGCAGTCAGGAGCCCGAGCCTGTACTTCACGCCGAGTTCGTGGACGATGTTCTCCTCAACCAGGTGGTTCAGGAGACGCTTGTGATGTGCCAGCAGCTCCATGTAGGTCCCGAACCTACAGGGCTTACAAGCAATCCTCTCGTACTCCAGGACGAGAGCAGAAGTCAAGTACTGGATCGTCTTGAAAAAGTGTGCAAAGATCATCGCCACGACCTTATCGCGCATCTCCACAAAGGTCCTCGGGACCGATGTCAAGATCTCCTCCAGGGTGTAGGCGATGAGGAGATCCTCAGGGTCATACTTCGGCCTCCCCCGAGTCCTACTCGACTCCCTAATTCCCAGGAAAGAGAAGATGTCAGGAGCTTCCGGAGCCCCAATATCATCAGTACACACCTCTCCACCTACAGACACCGTCGCAGGTTTAGAGGGAGACACTGCAGGATATACCCCCCCACCCGTAAGGGAGGTCATCGGGAATACCGAAGGCAGGCGGCCTTCAGCAGCACCCCCAGGGACGCCCTTGGCCTGGGGAGGAGGAGAGAGCGCGTCTATCTCCTTGCGGAGTTTGTCGGCCTGCTCGTTCAGAGCAAACACATCAGACACCAACTGGTCGATGTGACCTTGCAAGGTCGCTACCAGCATATCCCTGTCAGCCTTCCCAGCGTCGAAGACCTCTTTCTTCTCGACTTAGGATGCCAGCTCTGATACGTACTCCTCCTTCCCTTCGGACCCCTCAGGGAAGTTGTCCCTCTTGGGCATACCACTCATCACGTCATTCTCCTCCTTCTGGATCTCCAGAATTCGGAGCTTATCAGCACCCCGTTCAGCGTTCAGACCCGATATCTGCGCCACGAGGTCCTCGTACTGCTTCCTTTTCTTCTCTACCAGGGTGGTGTCAGGTCGCACACCGACCACCTGCACCCCCACACTGAAGCTGCTACTGCTACTGCTATGGCGGTCCCGCTCAACAGAGGCCGGACGCTGCTCACTGGACACGGAGACGGTCATCTGACGGGAGGTGTCTGGTATTGCTCCCATCTCCTCCTCCATCTTCACTTTTGTCTCTGTTGGAGCTCCCCCATAGAGCTCCCCACCTGAAAAAAACACAACAGGGCGAGACAGGGAGAGGGAGGAGGGTTCCTTCAGAGTCTGCAGGCAGAGGATCTGCTCATTCAGGGACTTCAACTGGGGACCAGAGATTCTCTCCTTCTCTCGGCATGAGAGAAGCTCCCTGATTTCTATGATCTTCGCCTTGCCTATTCTCAGGACGTCGGTCCGCTGCAGATATCTCTTCATCCACTCCACGTCGGGCGGAGAGACGCAGTCCACAACGTGCCTGTAGAAAATCTGGAGCTGCTCAGAGACTTCCGAGCTGAGGTGGGGCACCCGTTCCACCACCTTCTCCAGCACTTCCACCTCGGTCCTTGCGACGTAGTGCTTGACGTTGACCCCCACCTTGTTTCTGTTGGTGAGGGTGAGCCCGCCGTACCACTCGTCCGAGTCACCGAGAATGGTAACAGCATCTGCGTATTGCTGTATCCACTCGATGATGTCCGCATCGTCCGTGAGGCTGAAGACACCCACGGTCTTCGCCTCCATACCCTTGATCGCGATGCACCCGTGGGGAGCGTCCCTAGGAGTATCCTTCTTGGGACCCATGGTATGTCACCTGCAGTAGGGAATCGGGAATACAACAAGGGGAATGTTGTCGGAATGACAACGGGAGACTCCCTCAGTGACGGCGCCAGTGAAAAGTAGAGTCTCACCTCTCTCGTGATTCCTCCAGCAGAATCCTATGGGCCCTCCCGTGTCGATCCTCTAGCCTATCCAGAGGACTCCTCAAACTGCTATACTCCCGAGCTCTTGGCCCTCTCCTATTAGAGGACCACAGCAAATACGTCACCCTAACGTACTCGTCTAGACCGATACAGATAATCAGAAATAAATATCTGATCAGTCTCTTCACCAGACAGAAAATCTATGAACCCCCACAGTCCACAGTACGTTCCTGCTGGTGGCTTTGTGCAATACTCAGAGTACAAGAGAACCACAGAGACACATAGGGCACAGTACAGATCCTACACATGAAGCTCTGTCAATCCCTAGATCAAGTCTCTCATTCAGACAGACGGTAACTGCCGTGCACGTCTGTCTGACCGTCTGGAAATTAATTCGACCGGAATTAATTCTGAAGCCTTCGATGGCATAACTGCACCATCGTCTTAATTAAATCCCATATAAAGGCCCGGAGCACACACCACCACGGTGAGTGCCTGAGGTGTATTTCTTACGCCAAAGTGCATACAGGCCATACCATGGAACTCACAACATGCACACCTCTGTCGCAGGTGCTCCGCCACCCCGTATGGACGGGACGCCGCATGAGCGTCGCTCCTTTCTCTAGCTCGGGGCGAAGGGACGAATGGAAAGGCCGGGACCGGAATTCACCCTCTGCGAATCCGACCAGGAACGGGACCGTTGTTTTCTTTCACAAACAAACAAGACTCATTACACAATTATGCCCCGTTCAATGTTTTTACTCCTAACAAACAAGACTGATTACACAATTATACCCCGTTCAATGTTTTTGCCCCTAACAAAGAAGACCCATTATACGATTATACCCCGTTCAATGTTTTTATCCCTAACAAACAAGACCGATTACACAATTATGCCCTGTTCAATGTTTTTGCCCCCAAAAAACCAGACTCATTATACGATTATACCCCGTTCAATGTTTTTTGCCCCAACAAACAAGACTCATTACACAATTATGCCCCGTTCAATGTTTTTACCCCTAACAAACAAGACTCATTACACAATTATACCCCGTTCAATGTTTTTCCTCCTAACAAACAAGACTTATTAGACAATTATGCCCCGTTTAATGTTTTTCCTCCTAACAAACAAGACTCATTACACAATTATGCCCCGCTCAATGTTTTTGCCCCTAACAAACAAGACTCATTACACATTTATGCCCCGTTCAATGTTTTTGCCCCTAACAAACAAGACATGCATGATGCTAAAAAAACTAGTAAGAAAAGCTAGTGGAGAGTGGCATGCTAGCTATAGTTTATCTAATGGTAGTTTATTCGTCTGCTCTGACCTTTTGAGGTTGTTTCTCTGCTTGTTGCTAGGCGTGTTGCCTTTTCGAGCGGGCGCAGGAGCAGAAGGGAAGCGGACCTGACTAGGGACCTGACTCGGAGGGTATCGCCCTCGTCTAAATTACCTACCGTGTTGGCGAACTATGCCGAACAAAACCAACCAATCTACCAAACGATCGAGTGAGCGTCATGCAGAACAAACGACGTCCCATTCAAACCGATCGACGGGGATTTCGCTGAGAGAGGAATTAATTGCATGGGCTTCGGCTTTTTGAGAGACGCCCGAGAGAAAATTAGACGGTTCACCGAAATCCCCCCCTGAAACTGGCGGCCTTCAATCTGTCCACCGATCGACGCCAGAGAGAAGAGAAAGGGGGGGGGGAATGGGAAACTGAGTATCCAACGCAACGGGGCCGGCATCTTTCCGTGTTTGTTTGTTTGGCAGACAGGCAGAGGACGGCTTGCAAAGGTTGGCAAACGATGACCTGCAAGAAAGCGCGCCCTGCTGACCCATGTATGTCTTTCTTTCTTCCCTCTTCATCTTTCTTCTGATGATGCCCACCATCCTCCTTCCTTCCCCTGTCAGGTACGAAGAAATCTTTTTCTTCTTCCTCTTCCTCTCCTAGATGCGCGGACTTGAGTCTCGACGACGAAACGAATAGAAGTAACGCCGATCGATATCGATCCCCTTCGCCGATCGATAGAAGTAAGTATCCTCCCCTTCCCTTCCCTCCCTTCTCTGCACTAAACGAATATTCACTTACCCCCCCACCCACCCACCCCTCCCGATCTCTTCTATTCGCTTAAACACGACAACAGAAATTTTTCTCCGAGGGATAGGAACGGAAGACCAAAAAGAGCTTTTCCTCCTTTTCAAATGCTGAAAAAAGGACAAACAGACAGACAAACAGAGAAATCATGTGGGAGAGATGCAGATGCAATGAGGGGAAAGAGGCCTTCCCATTCAAAGAGGCCATCCGACATTCATTCATTCATTCATTCATTCATTCATGGCACCCCTCTTTTCTCTTCTCTTCTTTACTCTCTCTGTTGTTTCCTTTCTACACGCTCTCGCCCTGAGCGAGACGGACAGCCTTATCGCGGACTTCCGCGAGATCTGCAGAGAAAGAAAGCGACAAAGAAGGAGACAAAGAAGCAGGAGGGGAGGGAGGGAATACAGACACGATAGAAAGAGGAGGACCAGCGATAGCCCTCCGGAGCTTTGTGCATAGAATGGAACGACAGAAAAAAGAAGCACAAAATATCTTATCACCCTAGCTGTCCCTGCAAGAAAAGTTAAGCTTCATCTGGCTTGCTGTATCCAATTTTGATCAACCACAGAGTAGGCAAAAACACAAAGAGCGGCAGAGGAGAGAAGAGGGCAGAAGAGAAGAGAAGAGAAGAGAAGAGAAGAAAAGAGAGTGAGGGGTTCACGCACATATGGAGAGAAAGAAGAGGAAGTCCCGAGAACCAATCCAGTCACAGATACAGATACAGATACAGAGACGGAGACGGGGACTGACTTCCAGACATGTAGAAGGCCACCTCAGGAATGTCGTCGACGTTTCCGGCCAGAAGCTCTGCAGACAGGAAGAAAGAAGAAGAAAAGAAAGGAAAGAAAGAAAGAAAGAAAGAAAGAAAGGAACATTGAAAGACACAAACAAAGAAAGGCAGACAGAAAGAATCAGAAATAGTTTGGATGCTTGGACGGAGAAGAAATGGGAACAAGACAGAAGAACGAACGCATGAGCACAACGAGTGTCTGTCTATTCGACAGTGGTCATGTCCACCCGCCTTTTCTGAATACCTATTTGGGAGATTCCTCTCTCTCTGTCTCTCTCTCTCTCTCTCTTTCTCGAGACGAGTCAAACGATCGCTCACTCACTCACGCAAGTACTGACTCAAGCGCTGTCTGTGCAGACGAAGAATGACAAGCAGGCAGATAAACCGACAGAGAGCATTGAAGAGATAACAAAAAAGAAAAGAAAAGAAAAAAAACAACACGCATGTATCGTTCGCTTCCTGTCTTCCTTCCAGACAGAACCATGATCAATGCCTCTTCCCCCCATGCCCTCAGTGCCTCCCTGCCTGCCTGGCTGACCCTTGAATCCCTCAATGTTGTCTGCGTTTACTTTCATACAGAATTCGTTTTCTGAAGGTAAACGCATGCCTCCCTGCCTGGCTGACCCTTGAATCCCTCAATGTTGTCTGCGTTTACTTTCATACAGAATTCGTTTTCTGAAAGTAAACGCATGCCTCCCTGCCTGGCTGACCCTTGAATCCCTCAATGTTGTCTGCGTTTACTTTCATACAGAATTCGTTTTCTGAAAGTAAACGCATGCCTCCCTGCCTGGCTGACCCTTGAATCCCTCAATGTTGTCTGCGTTTACTTTCATACAGAATTCGTTTTCTGAAGGTAAACGCATGCCTCCCTGCCTGGCTGACCCTTGAATCCCTCAATGTTGTCTGCGTTTACTTTCATACAGAATTCGTTTTCTGAAAGTAAACGCATGCCTCCCTGCCTGGCTGACCCTTGAATCCCTCAATGTTGTC